>JAGTTH010005133.1:0-20985 GCA_022606485.1 Agraylea sexmaculata | reverse complement strand
TAAATTATTTACGAGAAAGATATACCAAGCAGTGTACGTGTTTTAAAATTCTGGCATTTTTAGCTATTTTATATTTTGATGGTTAACATAACTCAAAATGTACAGATTGTTCGAAAAGAATTGGAAATTTCAAAAATTATCTATTTATAATAAAGACTATCAATATTACTAAAGATGGTATTAAAAAATGAAATCATAGGCTTACATAAAACAATCGTTTTCATTTTTGGTTTCCATTGTGATAAAATTCATAATTCATAAAATGCTACGCGAATTATACATATTTTTAAATCCCAAGGTCAAAACACCAAGAAAGAAATGACAATTAATATTTCCAATATTTTTTTTACTTTTTAATTGATAATATATATTTTTTGACTTAATCTTACCACCCCCTAAAATATTCTCCGTTAATTCAAGTCGACCCTATATATTAAAATGAAGAAACTCAATTCATAATAATTAAATAAAACTGTACATTTCAAATCATGTAACCAATGAAACTCAATTACTTTCATCCGCAAAAATATTATTATAAACGATTGCATATTTAAAAAAAACCTGCAATCCGATTAGTAGAACTTGTTTATTGCTTCCTATCTTTAGAATTTTATTTTTAAGGATATTGGAAATATTTTCTAACAAATTAGAGGACAATAGAAGTCAAAGTAGACTTAGGATGAGATGGGGTCCAATTTTACAATATAAGATATTTATGAGTTTATGAATAAATGCATAAGTAGAGGAATAAAGCTGAAATGAATTTAATTTTATTAGTAAAATTTTTGACTTTGGACACACTTTTATCATTTATTAATTTTTGATGACCAAGATGGATTATTTGAAGGTACATATGATAATATTAAAGAGGGTTGGTTCTATAACAGAACATGTGAATTGGGGGCGGTTTGTACGGTGGATGAAAAGCGGCTCTTTTCAATGATTTATTATGAGCCATTTGCATAACATCACTACTGAACAATGACAAAATACCTAAATAAATTATACCATAAATAAAATACACACTACTTAAGTTAATTAATAACAATACGTTGGGAGAAGAAAATCAATATTGTATGATTGTCATAATTTGCGGGTAGACTTTATCATATCGGATAACGCATATCATTCTCTGAAAACAAATACCAACGATTGATAATGATCATATGGTAAATCGTTTTTGCTATACCGTGGGATTGAATAATTAATGGCTGACCTTTTGCAAATAGAACTCGTCCATGCATTCGTTGTGCGCCAGAAAGGGATTAATTACAAATCGGTCGTCGCACGTGGGTTCTCCGAAAAACAGGCTGAAGTGGTCCTGAAAATCCAAATCCAAAGGCTTGATTCCTGAATACAACACGGGGCTGAAAGGGTTCACCATCACGTCTGAAGAATTATAGCAGCGCTTTCTTATATGAGCCATTCCCTAAATACAAACAAAAGAAACACGACGCTTGTCATTATACATATTATTCCAAATTCAAAATTAAACAACACCGTACAATTTTAATAATTTATTAAATAAATAATTTATTTGCCTTAAAGCAAACTTTAAATGATGCTGTTTAATCTGTTGATGAAGATAGTGTATAGCCTCTTTTAATAAAAGAACCATACATGTTTTACAACTTTAATTTTATTTTGTTAATAGCCCAATGGTATTATTTAATTAAATTATAGCCATCGTAACTTTATTATCTTATTATATATTTTGTATATCTTAATTGTGGTTGCAATGTTAAAAATGTTTATTTAAATAGTAAATTTGCACCCACTCAGGTCTCAATTTGTCTCAATATGAAGAAACCTTTAAATTGAAAGTTTGGTTAATTGCCAAAAATTTGATCTCATCATTAAACCTTGACAAAGAAGCTGAAAAAATGGGTTTTAAATTGTTGACAATTTTTTATCCACATATTGCATTATTATTCAGTATTAACAAAACAATATTTTTGAACATTATATTTTGTCCCACGAATATAATAATTTATGTAGGATAAGTGTAGATGTATATCATATAATGTTTTGTGCAAATATCGGAGAGTTGATATAAAATAATAAAGCAATATTATAAAGGAGTAATCGGTGCAGATCTGGAATAAGTCAATGCCTTTAATTACACCAACTTGGACTAGGTTTGCTTATCATACTACCTCTGGACAGCACTTTCTAATGCAGGGTCTCTTGAGACAAGGACATCCTCGGATAGTATCTCCATATTTGATGGTGGATGAAGTGTCATAAACGATGCCTTGATGAAGTACGGATCCATCAGAGTTCCAAACACCATCGCTGATATCCACTGAAGTCTCCAAAGAGCAACCCTCAAGACACAAATATCCTGGCAGTACCAAAAACAGTACCAAAACACCCCTCATAATGCCAAAAGCTAACTAGAACATAATTTTCACGGGGTTGAAATTTTTTTTAATAATTTCTCAATGATCTCATTCTACAGGTTGTTACATATTATATTTTTTAATAATTAATGAGCTTTTAATATGGCACGATGTCTCCCCGGAAAGACACCGGGCTGACTGACTCCAGGTTTGGCGCCAACTATAAAGCTACTTCTTCTGCGCATGCCTTATTATTATATATTTTACTGTATAGCTTCATTCACAAATTCGATATGTGTATGTACTTTATGAAAACGACATGTTATCATTCATACAGAGGTGGGTTTTAAGTATATTATTGAACAACAAAAGAATAGTCAAGTACAGCATTAATAGTATATTGTAAAAAAGCAACAGCTGCACGATAACGTCATACCGGAACATTCTGAAAAAGGTCTGAATATCCCCATCAACTAGCCAAATACGGTCTAGAATGGACGAGGTCAGCTCAATCAATTATATTACTGCAATTATGTACCTACATACATAGATATAAACATAAGACATCGCATGAGTGGCTAAATGCGTGGCTAGTTCAAGTACATGGCGATTAAAACGCAATTATATTTTAAACATCTTAAAGAAGTAGTCGGTGGTAAAAACTGATCCTAGCTTATGTACATATTGAGATAATAATAAAATACATCAAAATCATAGTAGGCACAGATGTTATGTAGCACTCAAGGTTTCGTGTGACAGCCGCTTGGGGCGCTGCTTTTACCGCCCATATATTTAACTCTCAGTTGAAGATCTTTTAAATAACATTAAACTGTATTTCACTCAATATGGTAAAGTACAACATTAAAAGTTACTCGATATTATAGATATAAACATAAGATATCGCATGAGTGGCTAAATGCGTGTTTAGTTCAACTGGATCAAGTGGCCAAAAACATGAGTTACCTGTCAAACATTATACTGAAAACATCTCTCTTCATATCTTCAGTTATATTTCACAGTAAAATGGGTAAATGCATTGTTACTACATGTCATATGGACTCAAACATACACTCAAATACATCTAGGCTCACTTTTTACCAAACACTACTTCTTTAACATGTTTTAATCGGCAAAGTATTGTCATAAACACTCTCAGGGGCCACTAGAAATGTGTTGAGTGAGAGAGACACACTTATGCCTTTATCGAATAGGACAGAAGAGTGCAACAATACACGGGTTCACTCGAAATTGTACGAATTATTTATATGCAATGCGATATCTAATGTTTATATCTATGCGTCGTACATTCGAATATGCACAGTCGATAATCGATATACATATTCTAAACCCTATACATATACACTCACACATACGAGGACTGTGGCCACCTGCAACATTGTAGTCCCTAAAATCCGACATGTTCGATAATCCGACACTCGACAACAACAATATTTTTCTTACAAAAATATCCATAATGATTATGTGAATTGTTCACATAGTGACATATTATTTGTCCTTGAATATATCGAGCAACTTTTAATGGCGCATTTTACCATATTGAGTGAAATACAATGTAATGTTTATTATAAAGATCATCAAATTACAGTTAAACATATGAGCGGTAGAAGCAGCGCCCCAAGCGGCTGACACACGAAACCTTTGGTGCTACATCTCATCTGTCACTGCTATGGTTTTGACGTCTTTTAAAGTATTTATAAGCTCATTATTCTAGCTTGATATTTTTTATGATTTTAGTTAGTACATTTCTTCTTTACATTGTTTTGTTGTAGGTATATTTAATAATTTGGTCAGAGTTTCCACGGGATGGTGAAAATTCAGAGAGTCGCCTTTGAGGTGTGCGTGTTTCATAAATTGTCAACTTTTCGTACATATTCTAATCAAACTATTAAAAGAACAACAAAATTTAGGGGGAGACATCTATTTATTTATATACGCCTTGGGCGGCTTTTTTGGGGATGATTTTTGGTATTTTAGACAGAACAACGTGTTAATTTATTGTGTGCTTGTGATTTTAACTATGACTAGTTCACTTCACATCAGAATAAACCTGGATCAAGACTATCGATCGGGATTTTATAAATTTTATTCCCGATCTCCCAGTCAACCGATCAATTCATTTTTTTCTCCCTGAAACTCCCTTGAGCTGCTCATAAAAGAATAAAATGTAATTTCTTGGAATTATTCAGAAATTATTTATATTTTTATTCTATATATGTATGTACAATATAACTACAAGAGTACAACTAAGTAACAACAAAGAGCGGCCTATTTCAACAAGCATAAAGAATATAACGATTATTCAAACACTATAATCAAATAATGCAATCTATATTCTACCGGAACCAACATTATATTTTTTTAATAATTTCCGTATTACCTACAATACCTAATAGCAAATTTTAATAAGCAACTGAAAACGATTCTTGAAATATCCATGGATAGCCCACTGTCAGTTAGAATCCATTGTTTGTTTATCTTATTGTCATTGGGAAATGTATTCCATATGCTCATCATTAATTATGAAACGACTATTTTCGGTTGTATTCTTTCATTTATAAACACACCTCGACCTATAAAATTGATAAAATGATTTCAAATCGTGAATGAGTGTTTTCATACGCAATAATAACTAAATGTAGGCATACATTATAAACGCAATGTGACAAAATATTTCATTGAGTGTGACATTATATATATATATTTATTTATGTGATTTTCAAAAATTTCTTTCCATTTGAATGTATTGTTTTGTTTTATAAAATGAATGTCGTTAGAGGAGGTCGCAGTGCTACATTTACAAAACCTGGTCGCAGAGGAAGGGGAGCCGCAAATAAAAACTATAGAAGTATTTAAAGTTTATATTCATGTGTAAATGCAAATCATTTGATTGTACTTTATAATTACAGCCCTTGAGAATAATCCTTTTAGGGGTGGATTGAAGTTTTCTACACAAAAGACTCCAAGATATTTATTAAGCGATGGAGGTGTTCCACTTAGTGCTATTCCACCGACATTTTCATCAAGAACTAAAAAGTTGCTATAGTCATTAATTTTATTTATATGATCCCGTAATGGTTGTTTATTTTATTTTGTAGCCTACAAGTGTATTCCAATTCATCTAGAGATATATCTAATCGAATAAATACCACTTTATCATCAAATAAAGATACCCATACTACTCCTCGTTATAGGATAGCTGGTAATTATATCAAAGTTAGAGTGTATTTTTACAAATTCTTTATATTTTATGAAATTTCAGCACATAATAGTACTGGACATCGACCAACTCCAGGTTCTATTGCTAGTAATACAACAACTAATAATTCATGTTATATCTTGGGTTAATATTTCAGTCAAATTTTTAAGTTTCTTAAGATATTATGATTATTTTATTTTATTTTAATATATACACAGCAATATCTGAAGGCAGAGGAGCAGCCCGAGGTGAAGTTGGTATAGCAGCGATTGATCTCCGTAGACTACAACTTAGTCTCTCTCAACTTAGTGATTCTCACTCGTACATCCATTCGCTAACAAAAATCCATTTCTATAATCCAGTAGAGGTTAAAAAGTTCATATATAACATATATTATTTTACTTTCATTCAATTAATATTCTATAAAATTGAACAGATAATAGTACCTCATACATTTAGTTCTGGTATAATTCCAACCGAATTATACAAATTGATAAAAGATCATTTTCCAAAAATTACTCTGACATCCATACCGAGGAGACAGTTTTCTGATACAGAAGCTCTTCAAATAATCCAGCAATTGTGTGCCCCTGAATATGAATCGGTCAGAATGTTAATAATGCACAAGTAAATTGATATAAAATTATTCAATACATTTTCTAATTAAATTTATACCCACACATTTTGAGTTTTAAGGTTTTATGCATTGACTGCGGCAGCTGCAGTTTTAAAATATGTTGAACATATACAGTGCTTCATATTTGCTCCGAAATCATTGAAAATTGAATATTTTGCTTCTCAAAATTTTGCTCTTATAGGTGATACAAATAAAATTATTGAGTAAGCATCATTAAAAGGACAACCGATAAATTTGTTAATATTTAAGATGTTGAAACTGCTATCAAACTGGAACTAGTGGAATCTCTCTCTGAAAATACAGGACGAGGAACCTCTTTATTATCTATTTTAAACTATACTCACACCATTGGAGGATTGAGGAATCTAAGAGCCAATATTTTACAGCCATCCTGCGATCTAAAAGTCATAAATTCAAGACTAGATTGTATTGAAGAGTTGAAGAAAAATAATGATGGAATCATGTCAGCACTTGAAGTATGTTGAATTTCTATCAATGTTTTTATTTCAAATAATTTCTCATAATATTTCAGGCTATTATAAAACAACTCTGTGACATTGAAAAGATCTTATGGCTGTGTGTTCTATCACCGATTGAAGATGGAAGTCGCGCAGGAGAGGCTCAACTCAATCATATGCTTTTATTGAAGACAAGTATGGATCTTGTACCAAATATTGTACAAACTCTGAAGTCTGCTCAAAGTGAATTTTTGTGTAATATTAGAAAAGTAAAAAAAAATGATTATGATGTATGATAATACATTTAGCAATAAATATATTTTTTTCATAAGGATTTAGAGAGTCCTCGGTATGAAGAAATATTAATTAAAATCAAAACGGTTTTACAAGAAAATGTACATGCTGCAAGAGGTGCCGCCGGACACATGCAAAGATGCTTTGCAGTCAAACCTGAAATTAATGGTTTGTTAGATGTAGCTAGAAGGTAAATATTCAATAAAAATATATAAATAATTTAAAAAAATGTAATTCCTTTTATTATATTTTTGATAGAACATACTCTGAATTAATTATACAAATTGAAAATAAAGTTGCAAACTTGAGTGAAATGCACAATTTACCTCTTCGCTTGAATAGTAATTCAGTAAGAGGATTTCATATTGTTATGCCAATACCTAAAGGAAAAAGTTCATTCAATATAAGTGACCTTCCTTCTGTATTTTTTGATGTTAGTACATTTTTTTTAAATTTTAAGTATGTACTAAGCATCGACAAATTATCATGTTTTCATACCGTTGTAGGTTCAGCATCATGGCTCTTGTGCATCGATGACAACAGAAGATATTGTTTTACTCAACCAACAGGCCAAAGAATCTTTAAATGAAATTCACACAATGAGTAATATGTAATATTTTTATTCAAACTTATTATAATAGATACATTTGTGGATACATTATGGAAATTTTTCTAGAGTTATTTTCAGTCTTCTTACCGAATTGAGACCGTATATGGGCTCTTTATACAAATTATGTGAACATGTCGCTGAACTTGACCTTATTTTGTCCTTAGCAAAGGTTAAAAAAAAACAAATTTATGTATTTATAACATTTACAGAAAATTTATTATCCTATTAATTTCAAGACAAGCCTGGCCGAACATTATGTGAAACCAAATTTTGGCAACTATTTACAGTTGATTGACTCCGTTCATCCAATGTTAGACTATTTAATGCCAATATCTCCAGTTCCAAATGATGTGGTAGGTTTAAACCACTTATAATTATTATTATAATGATTTATGTATAATTTTATTTCACAGTTTGCGAGCTCCGAGTATAATTTTCACATAGTAACTGGTCCAAATATGGGTGGCAAGAGTATATACATCAAGCAGATTGTTCTCCTTCAAATAATGTCACAAGTAAATTACATTTTGAATTTAAATACATATTTATATATAAATCAATTTTATATGTAAAATTCAGATAGGATGTTTTGTGCCAGCAAAAAGAGCTATGTTTCGAATTGCCGATCATATATTTTCAAGAGTTGGATTTAATGATAGTATTGAACTGAATGCTTCAACATTTGTTTTAGAAGTAAGTGATTCAATATAATAACATTTAAGTACAGCTCAAAATATATAATGAATTTTAGATGAAAGAAATAGATTATATTTTGAAACATATATCTCCAAATAGTTTGATTATTATCGATGAACTATGCAGGTACTGTTTTTTGTTTATTTGAAACAAAAATAATATTACAAATAAACTTATTTGTAGAAGTACTTCTAGTGAAGAAGGTGCCAGTATGGCTTGGGCAATATCAGAAAAAATATTAAATACTGAAGCTTTTACTTTTTTCACAACCCACTTTTTATACCTCACAAAATTGCAGGACTTATATTTAAATGTTACAAAGTCAGAATTTACAAATAAATAATAATATTTAATTATTATGTGAATATTCTTAAATCTTTTATATTTTAGTTTGTATACTCACACAGAAGAAAATATTTCAAATGAAACAAATCAGAAGAAATTAGTTTATAAACACAAAATATTACCAGGTGTGACTTCTGTTGAATTTTATGGACTAGTATTGGCAAGAAATACTAATTTGCCACCAAAAGTGATTGAATTAGCGGAGGAGCTTGCTGTTGTAATTACAAAGTATAAAAAGGTAGCATAAATTTTTACACTTTTGTTTTGATATTTATTTTTTCTATATAATAAGTGTATATAATTATTAAATCCTCAGCCAATGAATATCAATAATTCAACTTTGTCGAGGAATGCTGTTTTACACAAACTTGTCTCAGACCTAAAACAAGAATCTACTAATATCAATGCAAATGACGATAGCTTTGAATGCATTGTGCAAAAATTTAAGGATAATAATGTAGAATTAATTCAAGATTCCAATGATTCTGAACATTTAGAATGTCAAATATCTAATAAAAATGATGAAAATAACAGAATTGTGGATAAAAATATATCAGGGATAGAAACAGCATCACCCGATTCGTTAATAAATGAAGAAACACAAGACGATGATATCTTTATAGTAACAGACCGTTCAAACCAAGGAGAAGAACTTCCTCAATTTGAATACCACCAACCTGAATATATTAGTTCAAGTAAAAGTGATATTTCTGAATCAACACAATCTTCAATTGTTAATAGCATCCAGTTACCAGTGATTGTAACACCTCATCCCTATGAAATTTCTAATCGAATAACACCAGACGCTAGTCCAATATCAAATAAGTTTGCTATTCCTCTATGTGAGCAAGTGGAAAATAAAAAAAATGTAAATAACTCGGATAGTTGTTGGATCCTTGAGCCCACAATATCATTAATGGAAAGCAATCAGCCAATAAGAAATTTCAACTTTTTATCACCTACAAACCAATCAACACTCAGTTTATCGACCAAATCAACATCTATAGATTATGGTGATAATAATGTATTATCAGATTATGAAGAATTTTTACAAGAGGTACTCAAATCCGAAACTAATAACTCGGAATAATATTTTTTATTTGTCAAATGTCACACTCTAAATTATTAATTTGATAACATACAAAAAAATACACTTGTTGAGACAAGAGGAAAAACTGGTTTTGGCCAGTATGTAAAATATTTTCAAATAAACACAGATTTGAACTTGTTTTATCAATATCTATTTATAAAAAATGCTTTTCTCGTGCATTTTGTTAGCTTTTAAGAGTTATAAAAAATATCTATTTGTAGTATTTTGTCAAATTGAATTTATTTAAAAATTAATACATATAAAATGTTAATGAAGTAACTTTTATACCATTAAAATTCCTTCAATACATTTGTGACCACAATTAATATTGATTTTGATAAAAACACCTGTGTATAATGACATATCTATTTGATTATATGACTTTTATACTCAATATATAATAATAATAAGATAAATTCTGGGAATCATCAAGATAATAATCGATAAGATGCATTTGTTTGTTTTCAAAATAAGTAGCGATTAAATCTAAAATCCATATTAATTTAATTGGGTTGATGTTGAAATATGTCTGTCCCATACATCAATCACTTTGTTTTACATTGATAGTAAACTAAGCAATTTTTTATTTACATAAAAGTAAATACAGAATTAAAATTTCCACTCTATGGAGAAATTAATGCTAAATTATCCATACTATCACTTTTACGCTGGACTATTATTTATTAATACACATTTATTCAAATCATAATCTATGTAGAATCTCACTTTATAGTAAAATAATCACTTTGTTGAATAAGAATGTCTCTTTCTAATAAATAATTAAAAAAACAATATTAAATAAATTTTATTTTTCACTATATTGACTCAAAGCGTTAATTTGCTTATTTAATCTTCAGTCAACAAATATATAAAAGTATGAAAAAAAACTTATATAATTTTTATATTTCCCTAATCATGAATTTAAGCCAAACGAGAAATAATTAAAAAATTGATTAAATGCTTGAATAAGTGTGGACGTGGCCCCTTACTAAAATACTGTCGTACTCTTATTACACCACACTGAATCAGGTCAAGTTTTTAGGTACGTAATTTTTTTATAATTAATTTAAATCTTGTATCTTTGATCATACAAATACTTTAATCATTAAAGTCACGTGGAGATATCTTTTTGAAAATCTTAATTATTGTATATTGATAAGGAAAATTTTACTAAAAAGTTTATTACCTATATTATTTACTAATTGAAAAATATCACTAATTATTTTGTAACACATGTTTATATTATTTTGACCTCTTTCTTACGCCAAAATATTTTATCGAGCCACAAATTGGCAATAATAAATTGATTTCGAATAACATTATTATCGATTTGCGGTCATAGAACTGTGCCAATCATCATAATATGAATTACTATTTGTTTCTTATGTATGTGGAGTCAATCTTTAGACACGCGTACAGCTGAACAAGCTTACTGCAAACGTCTGTGATTGGTAATATCGTAATAAAATATAAGTATTTCGCTTTTGAACATATGTAAAGTTTGATATTTACTTAAAAAACATACGGACTAAAGAGTAGGTACATTCTTTTCCATGCTCTTGATGAGATAATCAACCTTATTGAACAATGAAATCTACAAAATATAATTATTATTATAAAAAACTTTAAAGATTCGTGTTGGTTTATAATATTTAGTATAGAGAAATTTTAGAATTGTTACTGTTTCGATAAAAAAAACGCATTATTCAGAACAAGTTGTTTACAATTGTGTATGGCAACCGAGATAAATTATTATGTCGTAACCTTGGAATCAAATTTTTATCATAATTTATATGATTATTATCATATAAAATTCGTTTATTTTATTTATTTTTAAATACAGACAACCATTATAAATAATTGGAGATCATTCACACTACTTGAAAACACAAAATTTGATTCCTAAATATATAATAACATTTTGACGTATGTATGAGAAATTATGACGCTTTTACATGTGCATTGAAAAATAATAATTATTATTGTTATTTTTAATAATAAGACGTCATGTACGGTCAAAAACATTTTTTCCGAATGGTAATTTTCCATCACGAGTTGACGATACCACATCTGTAAGCAAAAGATTATTTTAATGTACGAGAAAATGACGAAATTTCAATTGTATTTAAGTAACCCAATGCATAAAATTTGTTCAACTGATTTTATTGAATGAACTTTGTAAATATGTATCTACAGATGACTCAAAAACACAATTAATTTTCTACAATATTGACATGTACTGAATCTGTAAAAAATACAACATTTTATGTATTTTTTTATAGACAGAATTAAAGCTTGATTAAGATTTGGATTTACAATACAGTAAATTCTATTGATTTACTAAATGTTAAGTAAATACTGGTATGGATTATCGAAAACCGATAAAAAGTAAACAAAGATGACGTTGTTAAAATTGATATATATTGTGAGACAGCAACGCGTAAAAGAGACCACCATATTCTATCTCATTGCTACTTTAATTAATTGGAATAATATATCTGTAAATTCAGGTATTCTCAACCGTTTTTATATTTTAGTTTTATCTCTTAAAATGTTATAATAGTTTTTTAATATTACTTATTTATTTATTTACGCCTCTAAGGTTTTTTTTAAAACACAACAACGTGTTTATTGTCTGTTGATCTAAACTATTACTAATTAAGCTTGGGATTCTTAAGAGTGCATCGCCGTAAAAATACACCGTACAGACGGTAATAAAGTTGTTTTGTTGTTCTTTTAATCGATTTTTTGTTAATTACTGCCTCATCCGAGGCTCAGACGAGGCATTAACTAACAAAAAACCGATCATAAGTGTAGCTAAGTAACTCTACTATCGTATTTACGGTACGGTACGGTATCGTATTTACGGTATTGACGTATGCCTGGGAATCCATTACTTTACACAGGTCATCGACTTAATAAACGTCTCAATATTTACATTACAATCCAGGAAATCAGAGTAAACCTGGATCAAGACGATCGATCGGGACCTTATTAATATTATTCCCGATCTCCCAGTCGCAATAACCGAACAGATCAATTTAAAAATTGTTGATTTGAACGGGATTTGAACCAATGACCACAGTATTTGTATAAAACATGTGAATTACAGCAGAATATATTAGTCGAATGGGAATCATCTCAGAATTGTATTCCGTTGAGAAATAAAAAAAAATGTAATTTCTAATGTAAAGATGGTGGAAATGGCAACACAAATATTTACCACTGGTGACATTATGTCAAGTATGCCAACAGGTCTTTTTATTTATAATGTTGTTTTTAGTAATTGTATGATGACGATAATGATGATGGAGTCCCTTCATTGGTAACCCCTGTCCAGCTGCAGGTCGCCTCGTCCCTCTCAGCCAGTAATGGCCACGAGTCATGATAAGACATTACAGTACGTAGCTCACACAAAGCGGTCGCCTCTCTCCGCCCCCCGCTACACGCCTAAATGAAGGCTTCTGCCGCGTGTCACCGCCCCCCAGTGAGGGTGCGGGGGCGGCCGGAGACAGGGGGATGACAGGTGATCTGCAGGGTGGGCCTGCTGGACCTGCCTAGTGGAATATCTGGACAAATGACCTCTTGGCCGAGAGTAATAAATGGCGCTGCACTTGTCCTCCGTCCTCACAGACTCCTGCCGCCTGCCGCCTGTCACTCCGTCAGCTGCTCCTCGACTACACAATGTCTTCCGCCATGAACTGGTTAATAATTCAATATTCTCTATAGACAAATTACACATTAAAAAATAGACAAATCAATCACTTCGCTACCAGACGACGTCATCGTTACTAATTTATGCTTTGTGCATTAACCGCTCGCAATAATTCAGTATATTAAAGTGGACTCTGGATAGTTACCATTTACCTTTACCTCTTGTTACAGCATAAAGCAAAGCTTCCCCTCCACTTTGAAGACGTTGGGTCTGATGTCCATCAGCATCATGTCCACCGAGTCCAACATCAGAGAAGTTTGGAGGCAAGCGGATGCCGTGTGCTTTGATGTAGATTCCACAGTCATACAAGAAGAAGGTATCGATGAACTTGCCAAGTTCTGTGGAAAAGGAGAAGATGTAGCGAGATTGTAAGTTATCAGACTATTACATTTAAAACTGATTTCAAATTTAATTAAATCCTCTCATTCAGAACCAAAGAAGCCATGAAAGGTGCCATGACTTTTCAAGAGGCTTTAAAAAGAAGATTGGACATCATCAACCCTAGTCTTCAACAAATAACGGACTTTATAAGAATTCATCCACCCACTTTGACTCCCGGTATCAAGTTAGTATTGCACTATGTCCACGTTTAAGGTCAAAATCATCAATTTCAATTGTTACCGATTCAATATGATTGTCCTACCTTATATGTAATGTATGCACAACAATAGTTATGTAACAAAGAACATTTCAAATTCTACAAGGAAATGAACTGCATACAACAGGTTCACCTTGAATTTAAAATACACTGTCACATTTATAAAAACTGAGAATTAATATATTTATTATATTTCAAACAGAAATCTCATTGAAGTTTTGCACAGTCGAGCAGTCCCAGTGTATTTGGTATCCGGAGGATTCAAATGCTTGATCAACCCCATTGCTGAAGAACTCGGAGTGCCTTTGGACAGAGTCTATGCCAACAAGTTGAAATTCTTTTTCGATGGTACTTTAAATATATTTTTGTTTTTATGTCCTCATTATGCTATTTAAATTATCATATTTGTTATCACAAATTATTGAATAACAGTTTAAATAGTGCATGTATCATTTCCTATTTTATCACTGAAATTATTTCAAATATATTTATATTCAGACTAAAATATCATTTTCATATCATTAAATGATTAAAAAAACATAAGCTGAAGTATATTGCACTCGTTCGATATAATGGGAAATAAATCAAAATTCATGTCATGTTTTATCGCTGCTGTGCAAATCATGCATTTTCATTGTCGTCATTCAAAACAAATAAATTTGTCTTTAAATTACCAGACAAAACCGGCAGATGTTTTTCAACATTTGTTCAAATTCTTATTTGTCGATGATAAATGAACATCTATAAAAATTATATTTTTTTTGTAATCTCACCGGAAAACAATCGTTCACTTAAGTTCAGGGTCGGGTCAGTGTCTGGTATCGCACTGTATGAGCTTGTCTTATTTCTTTCATTTATTTTACAGGTAAATATGCTGGATTCGATGAAACACAACCCACTTCAAGAACGGGCGGCAAAGGAAAGGTGATAGGAAATTTAAAAGAGGAATTCCACTATAAGAAGATTGTGATGATTGGTGACGGAGCCACAGACTTGGAAGCGAGTCCGCCTGCTGATGCCTTCATTGGTAAAGATAACATTTCATTATACTATTCACTTTTTTGAACACTTTTTAATGGAATTTTTTACAGGCTTTGGCGGAAATGTTCAAAGAGAAGAAGTGAAAAAGAAAGCGCAGTGGTTCGTGACTGATTTCAAAGAATTGACCGACACTTTGGCTATACAATTCAAATGAAATTATCAAATCTTCTAAACCCCTGTATTATATAATTCCATCTACAATCATTATTTTAATTTAATTAAGGCTCACATTAATGTTAATTTGTTGACGTGATCAAAATATTGAAACATTCTCTATTGCCACACAATTATTTTTGAAGTAGGGTTTGTTTAAATATTGTCTTAGTCTGTTCTGATTTCATCTTGTTTTACATTTATTTAAATATTACACGGTAAACTAAGACTGTTTATTCAATGCTCATAACTTTCTTATATAATATTGTAAACCTCCCGGTGAGAACTATTTAAATATGTGTGATAAAATATAATACTTACATATTTGCAGATGCAAGCATTGTAAATACATACATATTTGTTATTTATTTGTCTTGTCCAATGTTTTTTTACATTAATGAATGTCACATATTGTTATCTAAAATTGAAAGCCTTAGTAATGAATAAATTATAGTATTAATTAAACCATACTCTTTTATTCAATCAATAAAGATTCATTTTTAACTCATGTCAAGGCAAATGCCAGAACTCAATAGTGCACCTTTCTTAATAAAAAATAATAAGAGTATTCACAGATACTTATTAAGGATTAAACTAGTTAAATATTATAAGATTACACAGGAATAATTTGTCTAGGAACAACAAAATATTTTTAGTAGTCGAGAACAGAATTATTTTATTACTATTCTGATCTGTAGGTATAATTCATCTAAAAAGAATATATACTAACAAATCACACATTTTCATAGTCTCAATCAATAGTTTTTCAATATTTAACAAATACCCATGTTTTTTTAATCCCACATTTTTGTTAGCGGGAAAAAGAAGAGTAGGTATAGCAGCTTATTACATAATATTTAAGGTATTTTTAAAGTGTCTTAAAATATAATAACACATTTAGCATTTGATAAATATAAATAAATAATGAGTTTATGGATACAAACCACTTTTTATATATTTATTAATATGATTTTATAAAAGTATTAAATCAGTTCATAAATTCTTGCACATTCTTATCAAATTTAAAAAAAAATTAAACAAAACAAAACCTAAACAATTTAATTCGGAGCTTTTGCCGCATTCTCTTTACCCTCTCTTCAACTTTATTATGATAAATTGTAGTAAAAAATAAAACTTACATATTTATTTAAACATGCTCAAATTAATTATAACGTATTATATTCTTTATTTCTTATGATTGTAGAATTGCATCCATATAGTTTTTTGTATAGCACGAAAGCTTCTTTTTAACTAAAATGGACAAATCGTGAATACGTTTACATATGTGCTCTTTATAAGCTAAATAATCACATTAATATTCACTTTGTAAACCGGGGAATCGAAATCAACTTGGTTTGGTATGATTTAATGGGTTTTTTTCACTATTTTACACAGTCTACACGATATTTAATCAAAAAGTCCAATTTATTTCCGATTTGCTGGGACATTATGTTTTGCAATAAATGTGTATCGATTGGGGTCTGAAATAAAATTATTATTTTATTAATGTAGCTAGTTGCTTAGTTTTTAATAATTGAAAAAACATTCGAAACAGAGGATTTTTTTTCTTTACGAAATTAGAGGAAAGTTATTTTATTAATTTATTTTTACTATTACTAGGTAACACTTTTTCTACTACTACGTAAGCTACTTGCATTCTGAATACTGGAAGAATTGCAATTTTAATTAATTAAAGATATAATAGTCTTGTGTAGATTCACAATATAATTGTGTACTTTTGTGAATGTGTTGTTAAATAGCGACAGCATTGATTCAATTTGGTCTCTGATTATTAAAATTAGTAAAGTGCATTAACACACTCATTAAAGTACAGACCTAAAACAATTACACTGTAATTGAAGTATAATAAATATGTAATATAATTTATTTGCATTTTCGATTGCTGTGCATTTTCAATTTACTTGAATTATACAACTCAACAGACAGAAAACGTATTAATTAATTGTCTATCGGTGATCTTAACTATTACTAGTTACACAGGTCACCGACTTAATAATCATTATTTACCTTACAATACAGGAAATATAAGTAAACCTGGATCAAGACGATCGATCGGGATTTCATTTATATTATTCCTGATCTCCCAGTCGAAATAACCGATCAAATCAATAAAAAAAAATGATTTGAGCGAGATGAACACAGTATTTAGCCATTTGTCTTATCCGTTGAGTTATTAATATTTTTAAATTAATAATAATCATTTGTATCAACAATGTATAGTTATGCTGCGTAATAAAATAATAACTAATTCTTACTACAAATACAATCAGTCAAATAGCAACTTTTATTTGGTAATGGGACTGTTTTTTGTTCTACCTCAAAATACATATTTTTCCCGAAATTACGTCTTGTACTTTTATCAAATACAGGGTGGACTTGAACTAATTGAAAATATTTTAGGGGGGAATCATTTTAATAAGCTTTTAGTAACTCTTACGTTAAATTAGCGGGTATTTAAAAAATAGACCAACCAAATTGGATTGGAGCTTGGGCGTCACCGTCGATAAGAATGTCAGACAACTGGCTGGATGTATAAAAATATCAAGATGTCGGACCAAACAGACGAGTCTGATTGAGACAATTAGTGTCATTTACCAGTCGTATTAACAATTTCATTTTTTTCCTCGAGTGCCCATAGTATCAATACGATCACAGGTTACAATAGATTAGTGGTGGCATTATCTTGACCCGGCATGGTGAGTGTGTTATGTCGGTACTAGAGCAGGTAATAATATGTACATATATATGTCCAGCGTGAGTACATATTATACATATAGTGTGTATGGTGCTATTTTAGTAAATGTCTCTTGGTGGGTGACCCCTCGACCTGCTGCCGCCGACCCAACCAAAATAACCCCGCCTTCAGTGTCTCCCGGGCCATCTCACTCTCTATACACTCTCTATAGTTACACCATCATTATTAATCCTATTCACATTATATTAATTACTAAATAGTGAGTGTTTTATCCCCGTGACCCGCGCGCCAAAGAGCAAGTGACCGAATTGTCGACTACGCAAATAGTCGCCTTTGAATGTGTCGTGCAAGTGAGATATTATTACATTCTTATCACATCATATTTATATTATGTTAATCTGTGGCAGCTTGTTGCCTAGTTCGCATTCGGATATTATTCAATATAAAACAATGAAAGCATGCATTAGTATTACTATCCCAATGCGAACAAACTGAAAATATATGCACTCTCAAAATATATGAGGTCAGTCGATAAATGAGTGCGGAAGTTTTTCATATCGTAATGAAGGGTAAATATTTCTTAAATTTACAGACAACTCCCAGTTTTGATATCCCCAATATTCAAAGGTCTTGTTAGTGCAATCTTTAACTGTTGATGGACACTTGTTGTAATTACACAATTATTTCAAATTGAGTTAATGATACAGATTATTTAATTATTTATATATTATATGATCCAAAGGGGCTTTTTGAGAAGGTTTTTACAACCTTTCATTTGAGTAAATGCAGAAAAACGTACCTGAAGTAATGGATTCCCAGGCAAACGTCACTGTAAATACGATAGTAGAGTTACTTATGATGATATTTTTGTTGGATAATGCCTCGTCTAAGCCTCGGTCGTGGCACTAATTAATAAAAAAAACTTCAAAAGTACAGAAAAGCAACTCTATTACCGTCTTTATGGTGTACGTTTACGGCGACGCACTCCTAGGAATTCTAGGCTTAACTAGTAATAGTTAAGATCACCGACAAACAATAAACAAGTTGTTGTCTAAAAAAAACTCCTCGAGGCGTAAACAAATAAATAAATAAGTAATATTAAAAAACTATTATAACATTTTAATGGATAAAATTAAAATACAAAATCGGTTCAGCATACCTGAAATAACAGATATATTATTCCAATTAATTAAAGTAGCAATGAGTTTTATTAGTTTATTAATGTATTTATTTTTATGTATATGCTTTTTTATAAATTTTGGTGATCTTAACTATTACTGGTTACACAGGTCCATTTACCTTACAATACAAGAAATCAGAGTAAACCTGGATCAAGACGATCAATCGTTATTTTATTTATATCATTCCCGATCTCCCAAACGTAATAACCATTTTTTTTATCTTGAAAGGGATTTGAACCCATGACCACAGTTTTGTAACCACACGCTTTATCCCCTGGGCTATTTATTACCACTCAAAAGTACCAACAAAATGTTAAATAAGTGTAAAATAAATTGACATTCGGTGTAATTAAATAGATATTAAAATGTGTGATGGTGTTATTTTATATACCAATAATTTTTATGCTAATTTTAGATTTAGACACACATTCAAAACTTTCCTTTTTTTGATCCCTATTTATCTATTTAGTATCTGAAATCCATTCTATTTGTTAAATACAAATATGTACTAATACGCATGTGAATATATTATGTAAAAATAGTTGTAATGTTCCTTCAATTAGTTGTTATCAGTATATCGGATTATGTGGGTCACAAAACATATTATAAAAATTAGGCTATCATATATTTTTTAAATAATGTGATGAAACATATTGATGTTAAAGCAACAACGGCTTTTGGCACTGGTCTCTTTGAACTTTCAACCGAAGGCCAGAAATAGCATCGGCCAGTCGTACTTCTTCAAACATCTTGAATTATTTACTTCATTCTTCCTACTATCATGATGGAAATGTTAGTTTTAGGTACTGCGATTCCCCTTTTTAATAAAAAGTGAATGCTTTAGCACTATTCAAAATAATTCATAACCAACATATAGTATTTGTGCATCAAATTTCAAGTATTCAATATAATAGTGTACACAATATTAACAAACTATATTTTTATACACACCAATACTATCAGTTTTAGTCAAATTATTACTCATATTTTTTTTGTAGTCCTTACTCCACACTTAAAAAAATACAAGTTTATTATTTGGATGAAGCTTAGCTGGTCTTTCTTTTTGTCATTCAAATCGAATTGAATTTATAACTTATTAATGATATATTTATTAAACGAACACCCTAAATTGTCATACATGTTTACGATACAATATTTAAAAAACCGATTTCCGTATTTAATAAAATAGTGTAAACTTTACACTATAAAATAATGGATTCCCAGACATACGTCACCGTAAATACGATAGTTGTGTTACTTAGCTACACTTATGATCGGTTTGTTGTTAGTCTGAGCCTCGGGCGAGGCACTAATTAAAAAAAACTGATGAAAAGTACAGCAAAGCAACTCTATTACCGTCTTTACAATGTACATTCGTTTACGGCGACGCACGCCTAGGAATCCCAAGCTTAATGAGAGTGTATGCGTGCGGTGCGTATGCGTGTACACCAATACTACCAAGCTCTGTTTGTATACGCATCAATATAATCAGCTCTAGCACGACTCACTAACCCACACATATTACACTATTATATAGAATACTGTCGAAATGTTTTTTTTTTATCAAGGTGCTATTTGTGTAGTTTAGAATGTGTTTATGGTAATAGATAAAAAAAATAATTACTCTTATTTATATGTCAAAATTTCTGTACTTTCCAATAAATGTTACAAAACATAAATTTTAAACAAATGCCCGCCGCGATTCTCTATAATTGCAGTTTTTTAGAACGATATTCGTATGCGGAAAGAGTAATTTAATTTTCGTTCAATTCAGCACAACTATGGTTATGATAATTATTTTATTTAACCCATTATTATAGACTAGTTAATTGTGTGTGTTTGGATTTGAACGGGGAGGTTTTTCTGTGAAAATTGCAATTGAAAACATAAAA
>JAGTTH010005129.1:0-47963 GCA_022606485.1 Agraylea sexmaculata | reverse complement strand
AAAAATACCCCATCCAAAAGTGTATTTGTTATATGTTCTTCAGGATTTTTTTTTTTCGGAAATTTTAAATTTTTAACAAGGAACGGACAATTATCTCTATCAAACAAGTACACTTCATCAGGTCCATTTATAAGCATTAAATATCTAAAAAAAAATCATAGATAGTTATAAAAATCAGAATTAAAAAATATATATATATAAAAAAACCTTGTTCCGTCAGCTTTCCATGACACTCGATATGGTTTTTCATTTAATTTTACTATATTAGAAACAGACATTGAAACGGGTTGAGAACCAGGGAACCTTGTATCTTTGAATTTGCACATACGCTGTACTTGTTTTTTAATTTCAGTGGCTTTAGGCTCAGTGGTAAACATTAAAACATCACTGATTTCAGGCATGAGTTGAGAACTTTTGTTTATATTTTTATTTCGTTTGCCTTTAAATGAACTGGTAATTAAATAAAATATTAATTCACATAATAGGTTAGTTTGAAAAAGTAAGTATGAGAGTTAAATATTAAAATACCCAGATGAAGAGCTTTCGTTGGTGTCATCTGAACCTAGAATAATAAGAAGTGTATTTGAGAGTTCAAAAATACACATTTAATGAAATATTTACCTGTATGCCAATTAGGCAATGGTGGAGCCTCAATTATACTTTCAGCATCACCATATCTTGCAATCAACTCATTAATATAATCTTGTTTATAAATTCCTGGTGGCCTAAATGATTAAATGATAATATTATTGAGACTGTTTCATTTGAGGACAATTTATATTGAGATGATAAAAACCTTATTTTAGCGAACTCCTGCAATGCAAATTCTAAACTACAATCCCTGTCTTCAATCATGTAAGCGACTAACAAGAATCCTGTTCGGTTAAAACCATGTGTACAGTGAACACCTATATTTTCAAGAGGATGTTTCCTGATGAATCTGGACACCAACTGGATGAACATCCTGAATGTATTTAATAATAAGATAGAATAAGGCTGTAAAATATATTGAGAGACTACAAATACATACTTCGTTTGATCAACTGTCGGAGTTTCTCCATGTCCTCTACATTCAAGTTTTATAAATTGACATTGCATTTTTTCCACATCAGCTTTGTCATAAAATCTATCAGTGAAAGTTAAGTTGATCCAAAGCCCTAACTTTACCTGTAAATAAAACATTTAACTAAAGCACATTATTTAATTAATAATCTAATTGATTTTGCAAAATTTGAATTATTTTTTAAATAACCGTTATTTTGGATACGTTCTTGAAAAAATAAAAACCATAAGTGGATTGAAAATGTAGAAAATACTTTTAATCTGTATTATAATCTAAAATTATAAAATAAATATGCATAATAAATAGGGAATATAGTCAAACCTTGTGGTTTTTCATGGCTGCGAAGAGCATTTCTGGTGGAAATCTGTTGGCTTCAGGAACTTGGGAGTCGAATTTATGAGAAAGAGGTGTTTTAAAAGGTATGAACTTGTCCATCAGAAGATTGCCTTTCCTGGGACAGTCGAGCCATCGCGCCGGTAATGGACCTGGACTCCTTTGCATTGCTGAGACACCTGCCAACGTAAATGACACTCTGGTGTTGCCTTCTACAACCGTACACACTAAACATTCATGTATTCTTGCATTCGGGAAATCTTTTGGAAATGTTCTCAATTGCAAAACATTATTCAATTACATATAAATACAATGCAAAATATTATGGAACTTGATATTTAAGAGTTCTATTAATACAAATTATTTATTGTTCTAAATTGGGAAAATTGCCAAATGACAGTAGACAAAAGACATTTTCGTTGTATTTTTATCAAGACAGCTAACACATCGAAGACATGAAAAACAAGAAATATAACTGAGCTAGTTGGCCCTACCAGACGAAACCAAGAAATTGATGGTAACTAGCTGGTCGGTAGCACAATAATTTTGTATAATAATAAAATACATAATTACAAGTCACAATAATATCCAAGAACCAGATATTAAATTAGAATAAAACTAATATACTTAAAAGCAGGAAGTTTATTACAAAAAATAATATTTATTTTTATACAGATAAAATTTCATCTCACAATATTTATACAGTATTTACATACATATTTCACTTCGGTAACTGATATAATGTATTCAGTCTATATGCTATATCATCACAATTCACAAATATATGGCCTTTCCATAAGGTTTTTCCCTTTACCAAAGCGAGTGAATTGCCTATTTTAACAATTTCTCAAAAGCGTTACATGCAAAATAAAATTCATTCAAATCCAGATTAACAGTACCGAGAATCTCATCTTCTTTACAATTCACACCTAATTGAATCAATGTGTAATCCAACTCAATCAACAAGCAGTTGAGTAAAGCAAAAGTAAAAAAAAAAAACAAAAATCATTACATATAAAAAAAGAGCATCAATCATATGCTTTGAAAACTTAAAATAATTTTAGATCAATAAACTTTGTGAGCTGAAACTTTGAATTAATATATTAATTGAGTCCGTAATTCAAAGAAATTATGTAATAAATCACTACATCGCTTGGGGGGTTTTCATGTTGACTGTAAATATTTTTACCTTCCCCTGCAAAATGAATGAATTTTGAAAATATCACATTGTTTATTGGACGCTTTACATACATATTATACTCAAAACTGTAATTGACAATATATTTTAACTGCAGTATTAATCATAAGAATGTATCAAAATATAAAATACTTTGTTCAATTATAAAAAAAATATTATTTTAAAAGGCATTTTATATCTCTTGTAACTTACAATATTTTTTTCAATAATCTTGTTTTTTTTTAGCATCTATTGACACATAATTTTAATATTGACCTTAACACTGAAACCTTTTGTTTCTTTCTATTTATTGAATTATTAGGAACATACTCGAGAGATTCGTTTTGAAATATGCAAGTATAATTTTGAGTACAGTTCAACCGATTGTAATATTCTGATTTAAAATATAATTTGTTATTTTTTTAAACTTTCGAGATCATTGAAGCAAATAAGTACATTTTGCTTAGTGATTTTTTTTTGATAATTACAAAATAATCTATTTGGTATACATACATGTAATATTCTATGACAATTCAGCAAACAGTGCATATTATTTTGAACGGGTGTTTTGTACTACATACTCTATTTACAAATATTTCATCATTTACCCAATTGCCATAATGTGCAATCACATTCTTTGAAATACAGACCCACTAGTTACTCGGCAATTTCACAGTAAAATAAAAAAAAATTATTAAAAGGTGGGGTTAGCTAAATTGAAGACCTTGCGGAAAAACAGCATATGTCCTAAATTTTTCAAAATGCACATACATATATTTTATATCATCGGTTACATTAATAGAAACATTTGAAAAAGCACACATGTAACATAAAACAGTCAATAATTATGTTTTCTTGAAAAACGTTATTCTTGTAACAACTGCTATTTTTTCACTAAGGTCTTCAATTGCAAAATAAATATGTTTACCTTAAATTAATCATGCATCAAAGTTATGCTTACAGTAATATAAAATTGATGAATACAATAAAAAAAAATGATGACTTAGTCAATTTTTGCAATGGACATGGCAAGTTGCTTATTTGAATATTTACAATACACATATCTGATTTTAAGTATTTTATATAAATTTGCACTTGGTGATTTGTTTTTTTTCATTACCTATATACACTCATTCACAACAGAAGTTCAACAATTTCAGTTTAATTATTCAGTCACTTTTTGGATGTGAAGTATTAGAATTTTTACTATTTTGTCTCTTTAATTGTTCTTTCATTTGGGCTTTTCGTAGGTTCATCATTATTTGAGTCGACTGATAGAGCCAATTGCCCTGAAAATAATAAACATAAAATATGTAGCACAATTGTATGGATTTGTAATTATCACATTGAAGATATAAAAAGTGAACCGGATAAGATTTTTAGTTTAAAAAAATGTTTTTTTTTCTTACAAACAGTTTATTCTCTTGTTCACTCTTCATTTCTCAATTATACGTACCACCATAATCATGCAGTTTAATAAGATGGGTATCGAGAAGACGACTGATATGAATAAACCATTACTATCAAAATATTGTTGCCTCGAAAAAAGAGTCCAATTTTTCGAGGCAAACTCATTAATGCTTTCAGAGAAGAACACCAAAAGTACTGCAAAGACAAAACGTAATCGGTTAAAATATTAACAATTGCATAGAATAAAGTTCACCAACAAATTATGTAAATATATTTTAATTAATTCTCTTTCACATCGTGTTTCGATGGTTATGTGAATATATAAAAACTAGCGAAATAACAATTTTTAAATAAATAAACATTACTCACACAATCCTAAAAATAATAGTACTTGGAAATTTCCATAGTTTCTAGTAGTGAAACATGTCAATGTGATAAAAATATGAAAGGCTATAAGTCCCATGAGCCAAGGATCTCTCCATTCAATCTGTAGACAAGAATTAAGAATATGTATAAATATTGAAATATAACAAAAAATATGTATGAGAAATTATTAATATTAAAAACTGATAATATAAATTTTATGATGTGTCTTTTTTAATCTTCTGTCATATATATTATGAATCAATTGAAGATATTTAGATTAGTATTTTTAAGAGACTTTTAGGAGGAACTTTTCATTCGAAAAGGGACAATTTTTTTCTCTCTCTTAAGTTGTGAAATACCGGTATTTTCATAATAGATGAAAAGTTTCAGAACGATCCAGGGTGCAGTACGGACATACGGTAAATTATAAAAATGCATAAAGAGAAATCTCAGAAATAGTAAAGTTCAAGGAGAACCACAATAAAGTGGCCGCTGCAGCTCGGAAGCTACACGTTGGAAATGTTGACACTAATCTGTGTGACGATAGAAATAAACATTATGAAGGAACAACGAACACTGAGCAAATATCCGACAAATCCTCTGATCTCACTCAGCTCCACGAAGTCCGTCTCCATGCTAAACACCATTTTACAGTGTTACACTTTTACAGTCACACTCGACACTCGGCCGCGATTACACTACACGACTACACTACTGGACAACTCCACTCACCGACACTTCTCTGTGAAGAACATACGATACTATTACACTGGCAACACTACACCTCCTTCCCTTCCATTATTTAACAACATTTGTGGTTGATTATTTCTCGCATATATAGGCCAGTCATTGATTCAAGTGCTGAAATTTATTAAATAGATAATTTGGCTTCGCGGAGCTGTTTTATATATTAAACGAAATATGTATATCAGAAAATAATTTATAAGTATGGCAACAAAAAGGAGGCGAGGTGACGTTTGACAGTGTGTCAGCGGCTGTCAGGTTCATCCAGCGAGAAAGGAGGAGGAGACTCGAGAGTGAAGAGTGAAGAGTCGAGAGTGGAGAAGCCTGAAGATGGAGAAGGATGCAGTGGTGCAGGGGTGTACGCTGCTGAGGGGGCGGAGCTTGCAGCTGGGCGTGCTGCCGCTGGTGGTCGGGCTGCCGCTGTGTGTGGTGTGGTGGAGCCTGGACGAGCCTGACTCCGTGCGGCCCTTCATCTGCGTGGCCTTGCTGGGCGCCCTGCAGCTGCTCCTGGGCCTCACCTGCTACTGGAGCGTCCATGTCCATGCAGCACTATCATATAAACGGGTACACCAATATTCATTTTATCAATAAACCTAAAATTATAAATGTGACAAACTAAATGATCTCCTTTTTCGACCAGGTCAAAGATCCTTTGAAAGCTACTGTTGTCAAAGTTGTTCCTACACCTAATAATGGATCTTCTGAATTAGTAAGATTACATATTTCTGAGGTAAGCATTTAATACTATTCTTCAGTTTCGCAATATCATGAGGTTTCATTTTGAGGTATTTTGATATTTTAGACCGATGGTGATGAAAAATTTAAAGTATGGTTTATGTTTCAAAAGTTAAAATATGTTTATAATTGGGACAAAAAATTATTTAGAGGTGTAGACTTTCCAATTGACAAATACAGCGGAGAATATTTACAGTCGAAAGGCATTCAAGACAGCCAGGAACTTGCCAAAGCTGAACTAGATTATGGAAAAAATGTTTTGGATATGGTAAATTCTTGTAAAATATCTATTCTACTATGATGTATAATTGATTGTGGCATTTCAGGATATACCAGAATTTATGGAACTGTTCAAAGAGAGAGCGACTGCGCCATTTTTTGTATTTCAAGTATTTTGCATGGGACTTTGGTGTCTTGACAAATTTTGGTATTACAGTTTATTCACCCTCGCCATGTTAGTTATATTTGAGTGTACACTCGTCAAGCAACAGCTGAGAAATATGTCTGATATTCGAAAAATGGGTAACAAACCTTATGATATTCAAGTGTATCGCAATAGAAGATGGAGATATTTAACTTCGGATCAATTAGTCCCCGGAGATATTGTTTCATTGGTCAGATCAGCTAGTGATTACTTAGTGCCTTGCGATATAGTTTTGTTACGAGGATCGTGTATTGTTGACGAATCTATGTTGACCGGAGAAAGTGTACCGCAGATGAAAGAACCTTTAGAGACAGAAGGTGAAAATCACACTAGTAAACCGTTAGATTTGGACGGAGAAAATAAAATCAATCTACTATTTGGTGGAACTAAAATTGTACAACACACTCCTAATAAATCACCTACTATTGGATTACGTGCACCAGACAATGGATGTATTGGTTACGTTTTGAGAACAGGATTTAATACCAGTCAAGGTAAACTTTTACGTACCATTCTATTCGGTGTCAAAAGAGTGACTGCAAACAATCTAGAAACCTTTGGTTTCATCCTATTTCTTCTTATATTCGCCATCGCTGCTGCAGCATATGTATGGGTAAAAGGATGTGAAGATCCTGAAAGAAGTAGATACAGACTCTTTCTAGAATGCACTCTTATTTTGACATCAGTAGTTCCACCTGAATTGCCGATTGAATTATCATTAGCTGTGAATAATTCACTTTTTTCACTGTACAACCTTGGTGTTTTCTGTACGGAGCCATTCAGGATACCATTTGCTGGAAAAATAGACGTGTGTTGTTTTGATAAAACCGGTACATTGACCAGTGATAATTTAGTAGTTGAAGGTGTTGCTGGTATAAAATCTTCAAATCCACTTAAAGTATTACCATTGAATGAAGCACCTGTTGAAACTGTCCAAGTTTTGGCTGCTTGTCATTCTTTAGTTCAATTAGATGACGGTATTGTTGGCGATCCACTAGAAAAAGCCACGCTAACTGCCGCAGAATGGACTCTAACTAAGAGTGATGTAGTTATACCTAAGAAATCTAAATCTCCTGGACTAAAAATTTTTCATAGATATCATTTTTCAAGCACATTGAAAAGAATGTCTGTTCTTGCTGGATATCAGGCCAACTCAATGGGTGCAATAGAAACTAATTATATTGGAGCTATCAAAGGGGCCCCAGAAGTTCTCAAACATATGTTCGTTAATGCTCCAAAATACTACGATGACACATATTTGACTCTTTCTAGAAGAGGTGCTCGTGTACTTGCATTGGGCTATAAAGATTTAGGAAAACTTAGCAATCACGATATTAAAAATTTAACCAGAGAAGCTGTAGAATGCGATTTAAAATTTGTCGGTTTCGTTATAATATCTTGTCCGTTGAAAACTGATTCAAAAAAAGCTATAAATGAATTATTAAATGCATCACATTCAGTCACAATGATTACTGGTGATAATCCCCTGACCGCTTGCCATGTCGCCAAAGAGTTATCGTTTACCGTTAAATCTGATATATTAGTATTCACGAAGTATAATGAGGAATGGGAGTGGAGATCCATAGATGAAACTATCACATTCCCGATTAAATCAAATGAAAAAGTTCAAGAATATATTGGCCAGTACGATTTATGTATAACCGGTGATGGGTTAACATACTTGATGAATGAACACGCGGATTACTTATCAAAAGTGTTGCCTCATGTAAAAGTATTTGCAAGATTTGATCCTAAACAAAAAGAATATGTCATTCTTAAATTAAAATCTCTTGGATATAGTACATTGATGTGTGGTGATGGAACTAATGATGTCGGAGCTTTGAAACATGCCGAGGTTAGTTACAATTATTATTGCATTAAAGTGATATTGTATTTATTTTATGCAATTGTCATAGGTCGGCGTTGCTATTTTGGCAAACGCTCCCGAAAGAATGCCGGAAAGAAAAGAAAAGACTGCCAAAGAGAGTACAGATAGGGAGAGGCGTAGGCTCCTCGATAGTGAGACTAGAGACAGATACGATCGAATGAACTCATTAGCCAATCACAATACTAAAAGCAATTCATCTCACAATACCAGCCAGGACATTATGCACAATAAACTTAAAAAACTCATAAAAGAATGTGAAGATATTGACAAAACACAAGTAGTGAAATTAGGAGATGCCAGCATTGCATCACCTTTTACTAGTAGACTGTCCAGTATCATGTGTGGTTTGTGATTAATTTCGAATATAATAAGTATTGTACTAATGTAAAAGAAATTATCAATGTGCTATTTTTAGTTTGTCATATTATTAAACAGGGAAGGTGCACGCTGGTCACAACTTTGCAGATGTTTAAAATTTTAGCATTGAATGCATTGATATTAGCTTACAGTCAGTCTGTACTGTATATTGATGGAATTAAATTTAGCGATGCGCAAGCTACTTTACAAGGACTTCTATTGGCATCATGCTTCTTGTTCATATCTCGTTCAAAAGTATACAAAACATTTAATACAATTTTAAACATTATTATAAATTCATCTAAATAATTTTAGCCGCTGAGTAAATTATCAAAACAGAGACCATTACCTAACATATTCAATGTTTATACAATTATAACAGTTTTACTGCAGTTCATGGTTCACTTTTTGTGTTTGATTTATCTTGTGAATGAAGCAAAAGCCCGTTCACCGCCTAGGTAAATAATTTAAAACTTCTTTAAATTATTATAACATAATTCTAAATACATATTTTTTTGATCTCTAGGGAAGGAAAAATAGTATTAAATCTCGATCTACCGGATGATGTGGAAGAAAAATTTGCTCCCGATTTGTTGAACAGCACTGTATATATCATTTCGATGGTTTTGCAAATTTCAACATTCGCCATAAATTATAGGGTAAAATATTTAAATTTGATAATTTGGAAAATAGGTATTAAAATTTAATTTTTTTTAAAGGGTGAACCCTACATGGAGAGTTTATCTGCGAATCGACCATTACTTTTAAGTATTCTATTATCGGGAGGTGCAGTATTTGCCTTAGCTTTGGGATTAGTTCCCGAACTATCTAACCACTTAGAAGTCGTGCCATTCCCAACTGAGGTAAATTAATTAATTATTATTATTTACAATATCTCATTAAATACACTTTTTTTTCAGTTTAAAATTATTTTAATACAAGTGCTGGTTGCGGATATGGTGTTCTCTTACCTAGTAGACAGAATTTGCTTGTGGCTTTTTAGTGAAGGGAAATTGAAAACTCCCCCTATTATCAAGTGCAAATCATAAATGTAATTCAAATTTTTTAACTCTATTTCAGTGGTGGTTTTTTTTATATGGTTGAACTTATTTCCAGTTCAAAAAAATAAATAAAAGGTTCATTAATTTTCTTGTTCAATTTGTGGCAGAACCAAGAGTTCATATTTTACCTAATCAGTCCTGAAAAGACGATTATCTAATTGAATTGCTAAATCACAACAGTGATACCATAAATGTAAGATATTCATGTAACCTTTTGTCTAGTGTAAAAATCAAGCATTTTATTCATATTTATTGAAAGTTGTTATAATATTTAGCGATTGCTTTTTATAAAGTGTAATGAATCATTGTAGAAGTAAAAGTACTTAGTTGAATTAAATATCATCATTCTTTATAGACAATCTTTATACATACAAGATTCCGAGAGTTTCCTATTAATTTAATAATTAGCTGTTGTTACATTCCTATTTTGAAATATGTAAAATAAAATGTGATACCACTGTTCAACATATGTATTTGTATAATTCCTAGTCAGCATTTGTATGATCGTTAACAAATTTGATTCTAAAACTATTTTTACAAACAGAAATTTAATCGAATGTATGTTGATTGTGTTTGAATTTTTTTTTTTTGGGTAAGTGGTAATTTTTTACAATATTATGTTATTGTGATTGTTTTCAATAAACTGAAAAAATCATATAATTTTATTAATTGCGCAAAGAACAATTTTCAATTGTAATTCAATATTATTTACTTAGCTTTACATCAGAGAGAGTATTACATTTTAATGCCGCTCGCTGTCTATCTATAATAAATATTTAAAAAATATTCTAATGCCTTAAATTGATTACTCGTATATTATTTAGAAATATAATTAAGTCAAGTATTTTTGCATTGGTTGGATATTGAATAATCAGCGATTTGACATTTTTAAAAGCAAATGTTTGATAAAATTATGTCAAAAGAATAGCTGATTCCAAGATGGCGGCCCAAACTCGATTTCAAAAGCAAGAAATATTTTTTTGAAATTTTTGATTATAAAAAAATGGTTTACAACGTATTACCATTGCGCTCTTGACCATCGAGATGTTATGTATCTTATATGATCAAAATGATTGAGTTTAGTTATGCACAGAGATGTGCCGACTCCGACGAATATTCTATTACCCTCTTAGGCTGGAAAAGTGGATGATAAATATCAAGATGGCGGACCTATCCATCGAGTCTGAGTGAGATGATTGGTCCAGAAGGGAAATCAACCGCGTCTCATTGGTGTAGCCTCTGTCAAAGTCATCTGTCCGGACTTCTAATATCGTTGGTACCGCCCAGACTCGTCTACTTGCTCCGCCAATTTGATATTTATACATCTAGTTGTCTGGCATTCTTATCGTCGATAACGATCTGTGCCTTTCGCATAAAGTAATGGATTCCCAGGCATACGTCACCGTAAATACGATAGTAGAGTTACTTAATTACAATTATGATTAGTTGGATGTCTCGTCTGAGCCTCGGGCGAGGCATGAACTAACAAAAAACTAATCAAAAGTAAAGAAAAGCAACTCCATTACCGTCTTTACGGTGTACGTTTACGGCGACGCACGCCTAGGAATACCAAGCTTTACGAGTTACGTTTAAAAAAAAACAGAGGATAAAAATGAACTAGATGCAATTATACAGAGGCGTTTGTTTAAAATTTCATCTCTGTCAAAATTATTGGAAAGTGCATATTTTGTCAAATATTTTTTAGAACGGGATAGAGTCACATGCATAAATAGTATATTAATTATCGTTCATTTAGGAACAACACTGGTCATGCAGCTTTATGGGAATGAAGTGCATTATCGTGGTGTGGAGGAATTTAGCTTAGCCTATTATGGCGACAGGTCTGTGTTCCAGTTGCAGTGGGATATTTTTAAAAAGAGGCGAGCTAAAATATATGAAAGTATAGTGAATGTGTGTAGCATTGAGTGATTTAGGTAAGCGGGCACATTTAAGGGCTAACAAGCCGGCGGACACACTTAGACTCGACCACTTTTTATGGGGCACCGAGCCACGTTTAATTGGCAAACTCAACGGCAACGCACAGTCGTCGTCTCCTCCTTTTTGGCCCACTGATACTCTTCTCGCTTTCAATTGGACTGCGACCTGCTAAAAAAATTAAATAAAACCAACATATCCGCGCACCGATATCATCTAACGGCCCCTTTAAGCCCCCCAAAGGAGATAATTAGGTCGGGACTTCTTCTCGGCATCAGACAATGCCTATTCGAATTGATTAGTCCGACATTTTGCTTGTCTTATTAACGATTACGGTAGCGACGGTAACGATCTCATTAGCAATGTGTAACCAGGTGTCCTTATTAAATCATTGCAGATTTGACTACATCCATAGATATAAACATTAAATTCGTGTAACCCGTGTATTGTTGCACTCTTCTCTCCTATTCTTAAAAGGCATAAGTGTGTCTCCCTTAATCAACACATTTCTAGTGACTACCGAGAGTGGTTATGACAATACTTTTGTGATTAAAACGCAATAATATTTTAAACATCTTATAGAAGTAGTCTTTGGTAAAAACTGAGCCTAGATGTATTTGAATGTATGTTTGAGTCCATATGACATGTAGTAACAATGCATTTACCCATTTTACTGTGAAATATAACAGAAGATATGATGAGAGATGTTTACAGTATAATGTTTGCCAGGTAACTGAAGCTTTTGTGTACTTGATGTACTTCAACTAAACACGCATTTAGCCACTCATGCGATATCTTATGTTTATATCTATGACAACATCATAATATTAAATTCTCTAACAACATAAAAGTATTCTGCCGTCACGTCACACGCTGGGCCAGGATTGCGATTTCTTATACATTCATTCGAAAAGGTGAAAATAGGATTACAGTGTAAATTTTTATCTCATAATGTTTGTCGATAACTAAAGTACCACCCTTTGTTTTACTTACGAAGACTTGTATGTTTTTTGCCCCTGCCTACTTCTTCTAAATCTGCACCTTGTATAAATATAGCCAGAAATTGACGCTAAACGCCATTTAAACAATTGATTGGAATTTGTATCTATCAGCTTTGTGTAATAAAAAATGCTTTTTTGACAGCTTACTTATTCAAGACGTTTTTAATGTTTCTTATTCAAATCACCAGCCAAATCACGTAATTCTGAATTGGCGTAAAACAACGTTTAACCTACAATAAAACTTGGCCACCCAACGCTTTCTGTCTTCATTAGTTGGTTTATTAAATGTACTTATAGTCTGGGAAATCATCACATTATATTATATCACAAATAAGAAAGATGTTAAGGTGTATTTTATTATAATACAATTATAAAGTATGTATTGTAAATTTATGGTGATACTTTTGTGGCTGGTGAAGTTTGTTCAAGCCTACTTACAACACAGAGTTATTCTGAAAAATATTATACTTGTAGTTGAATGTCCTTATTATAACTGGCAATGGAAATATTTGATGAGCTTTGTAGGTTTATCAGCGATGAGGTTTCGGTTTGGTACGTATGGTATTTGAACATTTCATAATTTTAGAGAGTCCTTCAGTTAATCGGATTATGAGAGTATATTGAATAGAAGCAGAGGCGATCACAAGTCACAGGTCTCCTTCACTTCATTATATGGAATTAAGTGAGTAGTCAAAGGCAAAGGAAATCCTCACTTCCATTTTAACCACAACCTCGGAAGGACATGACCAGATTCATCCGATTCTGTGAACTAAACAAACCACTACAGCAAAATTTAAGAAACAAATCATTTGAATATTTTTGACTTTATTGAGGATACATATAATTAAAAGAAGCTGGAAGACTATTATTGTTTATAAATTAACAATACATAATACATTCTCCATTATATCCGTAGTCGTCTCTAGATTACGATTCATTGATACTAACAAGGGACGAAATATATCGAGAATCTATATCTATTCAATAAATAGAAACATGAAAAGGGACATAACATATTTTTTACTTTATTACATAAAATAAGTATCTAATTAGCAATCAAATCTTACGATTTATGGAGGAATTCCGCAATCAATAAGTCTACTTAAGTGTTATTTACCTATTTGAAAAATTTATAAATTCTAGAGCTTGTGTAGGATAAAAGGATACCTAGCCTTATCATCACCAGACCTAGTCAAAGTGGGTGCAGTGAAGTGGTTTGACGTATTCGAGCTCTACAAAGTTTTCTTTCACAATATTGCTTTATTATTTGATTATTGTAGTATTTTTATTTCAACTTTGATATTTACACTAAACATTATATGATATACATCTACACTCATACATCGATTATTATATTCACGGGACAAACTATAAACTATATAATAATAATTTTATTTTATATTTTTTTTATATAATAAGATTTCTGTTCCTTCCAAAAATAAAGCAATATAATAAAAATGTAAGCCGCGCAGAGCTCTACAATTGTGAGCAATTAAAAAAACCTGTTTTTACATCCTCTCTTTTTTCCGAGCTTTACTAATTAGCATTCAAATTTTGCTGTGAATGCTAAAAAAACGCATCCATTTATTATATATGGAGCAATTCCGTAGTCAAATAATTATATGTCTACCTAATGTTATTATTTATTATATATATATATATATATATATATATATATATATGTAACATCACACTCACTTACACTCACATACACACACGTATGCACTCGGCGGCACGACGAGCAATCGCCCTGTTCCATACGACGCTTCAAACAGTACACACGTCTCTTGTGTCCATTCCCTCAACAGCTTTTATTTAATATAACATAACATTATACCACGTTATATCTGGTGACCCCGACATTGGATTTCGCAATCTTCATCTGATCTGGACACGAATCACCGACGAGGAACAGCAGGGAGTAAGGGTATATGGTTCTCTTCAATTCATCATCAAATAACAAGTAAGACCATTCCTCATCTTTCACATCAAAATCAAAAAAATAATTGTCAAAAAAGAAAAAAATTGTGTCGACACATTCCGCAAGTGAAGAATAATTCTGAGAATATTACAACCGTCATCGAATATTATCATATAATAATTCCGAGAATATTACCACCAACAGTGCAATCGCTGAGTCAACACCTATTAAATAAACATTACTGCATTACTCATATTACGGCCACAGGCATATCAGCATACAACATTATAATCATAATTAATACATCAAATATAATAAATTAATACAACAAAAATGAATCACAACATTGAATGGGACATTAACATACTTAACACACCACCCACCAACAACCAACACCATCATCATCAGCAACTGATGGACTGATGGGTGAACGCCTCAGCACAGATGTCGAGTCCGTGCAACTTCATCGCAGAAATCACACCAAACAACAGCGATACAGCCATGGCACGGATGAGACAAGATATGGAGGACCTAAAACAACTGGTCCGGCAGTTGTCCATATCGGTGGTCGATAGAACACGAAGACTTTATGAGCCAAATTTCAGAGATCGCAGCCGACAACGCGGAAACCGTAGCCGACAACGTAGCCGGCAACGCAGCAACTCGCGGCCGACACATGACAACTGTTGGTATCATTTCAAATTCGGCGCCAAGGCAAACAAGTGCCAACAGCCGTGTAAATTCAATGCGGAAAACTAGACGCTGCAGCGACCGCAGAGGTGGACAGCGCTGCAGCCCTTCCAATATCACACCGCCTCACAATGCACGACATTCGCACCAGGAAGGCCTACCTTGTCGACTCCGGAGCAGACATGTCAGTACTGAAAGTGACAGACAGCAAACAACCTGCTACAACAATTACAGCAAGAGCAGCTAACGGAACGCCCATCAAGACTTACGGAACCAAGAGGATAACACTGCACCTCGCTCCCAACGCACTCTACACATGGACGTTCATCATTGCTGATGTCGAGCGCAACATCATCGGGGCCGACTTTCTGAAACATCACCAACTGTTAATAGACCTCAGTGGAAAATGTCTCTTCGACAAACAATTTAGAGTGAAAATACAAGGACAGGTAGACCAAGAACAAATCGAATCCATCAAATTATTGACACCAACGAAGGAATACTTATCGGTCATCAAAAAATTTCCGGAATTGTTTGACGCCGATAGGATATAAAAACCTTCAAAACATTCGGTCCGACATCACATCACCACAACAGGTACACCGGTATACGAGAAAGCGAGATCTCTCAATAAAGTGAAGTATGACAAAGCGAAGCAGGAGATCATCAAATTACAACAATTAGGGATTATACGACCATCATCCTCACCCTGGGCATCCCCTATTCACATCGTGGAGAAGAAAGACGGGGGAATACGCATCTGTGGCGACTACAGGCGACTTAACGCTCAAACCGCTCCAGATAGATACCCCATACCACGCCCTTCCGAGGCCCAAAATCATCTCGAAGGAAAAAACATTTTCTCCAAAATCGATCTCCAACGGGCTTATCATCAAATACCAATAGCCGAAGAAGATATTCCGAAGACAGCCATCTCAACACCTTTCGGATCTTTCGAATATGTGAAAACGCCATTCGGACTTCGAAACGCAGGACAATCTTTCCAACGCTTCATAAACACCATACTTGGAGATATGGAAGACGTATTTGTCTACTTAGATGACATCTTAATCGCATCAAAGAACGAAGAACAACACCTTAAGTGCATCACAGAACTTTTCTCGAGATTGGACAAATTCGGTTTATCAGTCGCACTCGAAAAATGTCAATTTGGCCTTACTGAAATAGAATTCTTAGGATTTAAAATAACAACAGCAGGTATACAACCACTTTCTGAGAAGATCCGCATCATAGAGGATTTTCCAAAACCACAGACAGTCCTAGAATTAAGAAGATTTTTAGGGATAATTAATTTTTACAGAAAACTTATTCCTAAAGCAGCTCAATTTCAAAAACCACTGAACAAATACCTTACTTCGTCGAAGAAAAGGACAAAACACCAATAGTGTGGGACGATGAAGCCAACGCAGCTTTTCAATTATGCAAAGAAGCGATAGCGAAGGCAACCACACTAGCACACCCATCAGCCGAAGCTACCATGGTCCTGCTTACTGACGCTTCAGGATCCTGTGCGGGAGGAGCACTTCACCAACAAATCGGAAACGTGCTCCAACCAATCGGATTCTACTCCAAAGCTCTATCAGTAACGCAACAAAACTACTCGACCTACGACCGAGAGCTTTTAGCAATATTCTTGTCCATACGCTACTTCAGGGACAGCGTAGAAGGGAGAGAATTGATTGTTAAAACTGACCACAAACCTCTGACTTTCGCACTCAATAAACCACAATCTCCCGCAGATAATCCACGCCGACTCAGACAATTAGACTACATATCGCAATTCACCAACCGAATAGTCTACATTGAAGGCGAAGAGAACACCGTTGCAGACGCACTCAGTCGGATCTCTACAATCAATCTCCCAACTAACTTTGACTTGAAGGACATCGCAAAAACTCAAACAAATGACCCAGAGCTGGAAAATCTCAAACAGCACCCAGCACTACAATTCAAGAAAATAACATCAGCAAACGCTCCAGCATTATGGTACGAAACTTCAACGCAGAAGGCGCGACTTTTCGTACCAGCATCCTGGCGCAGACAAGCTTTTCACCAAGTTCACGACATAGCTCACACTGGCAGCAGATCTACAATTAAAGCCATCAAGGAACGATTTTTCTGGAAAGGTATCAACCAAGACGTAACGAAGTGGGTTAAAAACTGCATCACCTGTCAACGTTCAAAAATCCACCGCCACACTCGCAGTCCTTATGGAAGTTTCATCGAAACCGATCGTTTCGAACACCTCCATATCGACATAGTTGGACCATTACCTATCTGCCAAGACATGTCCTATCTAATAACAATGATTGACAGAGCAACATCCTGGTTCGAAGCCATCCCAGCACAAAACATCACAGCTGACACGGTAATCAAAACACTGCTGAATCACTGGATCGCTAGGTACGGTTCACCTATCACCATCACTAGCGATCAAGGAAGACAATTCGAATCAGAGGTATTCAACAAGTACTGTCAACTTCTTGGCATTGATCACAACCGAACTGTTGCTTATAACCCAAAAGCTAACGGTAAGGTTGAAAGACTGCATAGAACTATCAAAACTAGTCTAATGGCCCAACTCCAAGGCAGTACCAACTGGATAGATGCACTACCAATCGCACTCCTGGGCATCCGGAACGCGGTTAAGGACGGCGATGAATATTCCGCCGCACAAAGAGCATTCGGCATCTCACTTCGATTACCAGGTGACGTAATTTCACCTCAAACATCCAAAAAACATCAAACGAATCAACCAAAGATCTCATCAGGGCAATGTCAACTTTAAGACCCAAGTTGTCCAGAAATAACACCAGGGAAAAACTCTACAAGCCGGATGAGTTAGACAACTGTGAGCACGTCTTTCTCAGAAGAGCAGTTAAGAAACCACTGGTCCAGCCTTATACAGGACCCCACACAGTCATTGAAAGAAAAAATAACAACCTCAAAATTGAAGTAAGTGGGACACAAATAATTGTGAACACAGACAGACTGAAACCAGCATTCTTCTTAACTGACGAGTCAGCAGACAGCCCAACTAGGTCAGGCAAAGGCAGCAACAATCTTAAACACTCATCAGCACCTGACTCATCCGACGACTACGTAACTAGATCTGGGAGAGTCAGCAAAAAAGTGCGATTCGCTGACGCAGAATGACGAAGCTCATACATATTATTGTATAGAATCAACTGGACACTTGAGACCTCACACGTAGCATTGTATAGAGTCGTAAAAGTTTCACGGGTTCTTCAAACCCTTGCTCCACTTTTGGGGGACGCATGTAACATCACACTCACTTACACTCACATACACACACGTATGCACTCGGCGGCACGACGAGCAATCGCCCTGTTCCATACGACGCTTCAAACAGTACACACGTCTCTTGTGTCCATTCCCTCAACAACTTTTATTTAATATAACATTAAATCTCGTTATATCTTTTATTTAATATAACATAACATTATACCACGTTATACTATCAATAAATAATAAAAAAATCATGTACTATAAAATGTTAATAATAATTTTATACTTAATTGATTCTTTCCAGCATAAAACTTCATAAAATACATATAACAGGGGTTGGTATATAAATACATATAACAGGGGTTGAATCGTTTACATTTTGTTATTGTAGGTACACACAGATAGTAAATATCTCGAATGATTCGTTCAATAAAAACAAACACTCAAAACAATCCGAGACCATTTCAAAAAGGTCAAATGATATAATTTGTCTAATAGAAAGATAACATTCCGTAATTTAGAGAACCTTCTATAAACAAAGGAAACTGAATAATCGGTATACTTATAGTTAAGAAGATAAATATCTGATCCTTCCTTTGTATACCTATATCAAATATTCAATAAAGTTTAGAGAAATAGCCTTAATAAATGTTAGTGTATGAAATATTAATAAACCATTTATGATAAAGCCCAAGAAAATATTATGAAAATGTATTTACCTAAAACGCCTTTTTCCATGTCCATGAAAATAAAACATTGTATGAAATGTGGGTCTTGATTTTTATTTGTAATAAAAGGATCAGTTGGCAAACAAACTATTGCTTAGATAATCCAGGGATAAGGATAAGACTACAGAGGCTTACAAGATCTGCTTTAGATTAATACGATTAAATATAATTAATGTTTCTGAAAATCAAATGGAATTGTGAAAGCAAAAGCTGAATCAAGGGAAATTGCTGCGTTATATTCAGTTAATGTTCAAATTTGCCTTCGAAAAAGTAAGCTTAAAAAAGCTTTTTTATATTCAGATTTCAGTATTTGTGGTATAATAAAGATCCCAATTAAGATTGTTCGAGCAGGGTTCTCTCCAAGATATCATCAGTTGGAAATGTTGGTAAATAATAATGTATGATTTTAAGCATGTATAACTTGATATTATCAATGAGGATTTTTTTAAATAATTAAATATTATATTTTTGGGGTTGTAAATAATGGAGAGGTATCCACTTGATATCTTTTGACCTCAACGTCTTAAGAAACCCCCATAATATCCACATTTTAAAGCACTAAAATCAATGCTGAGCTATTCTTAAATTATAGAGTTGGTTGTAGGAATTCTCAAAATTATCAATAGATTCTAAGCAACGTCAATAAATTAATCGTGAGTAGAAATGCATGCATTAAAATAATGTTAAATTTATGGGCTTGTCTGGTTTGTATATTTGCCTTGTGTACACTTTAACAAAATAATACATTTGAAACAGTTTTGTCAGATTTTATTTTCGTAACAAAACCAGTATTATATTCAATATTTAATATGTAATATGATATATTTGTTTTATGGGTGTGGTATATTCCTGAAACATGTCGAATGTATTATTAAAATATGCTTTTATCACAGATTCTTGTAAGGATAACACCAATGGCTTCATATTACATAATAATAGCGAATGTAGGAAGAAATTGAAAATATGAGGTAATTTATTAATTGTTTGATTTATTACTCGAGACGTTGTATTAGTCAGTATTATATTTCTGCTCACTTAGTTATTTTTCTACTAAATAATTCTGATGGTTTCATCACTCATTTATCTACATACAATATTCAGTTTTTTTTCCAAACGAAAGTTTTTCAATACCGCAAAATGATGTCTAAGCAGAAAGTTTTTAATACATATTCCATCTTCGTTCTTTCTCGAATAGATCAAGAAAATAAGTTTTCATATTATCGTGTCTTTTCAGTATGTATTGATTTTTTAGGTGTATTTTAGTATTCTAAGTAGCTTGGTAAAAAGGTTAACAACAATATTTATTTGAATTACCTTCGTAATGGAAATAGATTCATCAGCGTATTTGTATCTAGTTGAATTTAATGAATAGACAAGTTTCACTGAAGGATGTCTCAGTTGGTGACGCAATTTTCAAAGACGTTGCATCTACTATGTCTTTAATTAAGTAAGTAACTAAATGTGGCATGTGCTAAGATTAACATACTATCTCTCCTTTTCGTATGTGAAACTGACATGTTATTCATCACAAATTGTAATCATTATCAAGCCGGCGAAATAATTTTATCAGAGGGATTGAATGGGGGAGGGTTCGTTCATGATAATTATAATATGACTAATGCTGAAATAATCATATTTAAATAGAGCTGAATCTATTCAAATACGATAAAAAGATGTTAACATTGGACTACTTTAACTGAAATTATTTGTACATTTAATTATATGGATTTGTAGTGGTCTACCCTAACCTACCTGATGAGCTATCAAAATGACATAACTGATTACATACTTCTCGAACAAATGGCAGGTTGGGTTGCACCTGGGTGAACTCTTTTCCACAAATTCTGCCACTTATAGGACTTATTTAGGAAAGACCTTATATAGCAATACTTCTTCATACACCTTACTTTATTTTTTTACATACATTCTATTAATACATTTTTACATAAAAAATAATTATATATATATATATATATATATATATATATATATATATATATATATATATATATATATATATATATATATATATATATATATATATATATATATAGTATTATTTATTTTTATATATATATGTACATTTCATTTTTGTTTACCTTTTTTATTACCATTGTTTTGTCTATAAAAAGCTCTTCTGAGCGTTTTATATGGAAATAAATAAATGTGTGACATATTTAAATATTAATTTTTGATTAAAATAAATATACAATGTTAACCATTTTTATACTGCCCTTATTATTTAATATGGATGTGATATGATATTTCTGTATTAGTTATAACCAAGCTTAATTAAATTCACATAAAGTGATATGTCTTCCCCAGAAATCAATCAAACATAATTGGATATTGAAATTGATTTGTCTTATTACATTAGGAGTATTGAGAGAGAACACATATTTTGGGAAGACTAGACTTATTATATTATGAATATATTATTTCAACTATGAATTTATATATCAAGTCGATATATTTTTCATATATATTTCTTTCTGTAATGCAAGAATATAACTTAGTTTTAAATGATATAGTATTTCGGCTGGAATCTATCCAATATTTTCTGGCTTTGTAATTAATATTTCGGGCAATATAGAGCCTACATAAAAAGTGCATATTATAAAATATCATCATTAAACACGACAGATTAGTGATGATCTTTCTAAATAAAGTAAAGTAATATAGTTTCTTTTCTTAAATTCTCCCAAAAGTATTATGAATTTTTAATTAACTTATACTCATATAAATAATTTAAAAAACCCTTGAAAAAACCAAAATTTAGAAAAGAAAACTTTTGATAAAATAGTGTATTTATAATGTATTTTTGTTTCGATAAATTTAATCAGATTTCTCTTCGAAGTAAAAACGTGATTAGTTTAAAAATAAAAAAAAATAATGAGGGTTCTATAATTATTATAAATACTTACCGCGTGTTATTTTTGGCTTTTTGGCATAATATATATATATATATATATATATATATATATATATATATATATATATATATATATATATATATATATATATATATATATATAATATAATTGAATAGAGAGCACGTGTATTTGAATTAGTGTAAATAAGGTTGAAATTCATTGTGACCTGAGGCCATAACGTGATTTCTGTTTAAGCTCACGTGTACCTTATTCATAACATTAATATCCTTATATGTGTGCATTTATTATTAATAAATGTTTATTAAAGAAGACCTAAATTACATTGTTTTATTAGTTTTATATAAAATTTTAACCACTACAGTTATAGAAAAGTTGCTAAATAAAATCATTTATGCGCCTTGATTTAGGCAAACACAATAACATTGAAATAATTATGAAAAACAGCCTTATAGTTTTTACAAATGATATTTATTTATTTATTTTATTTTATTTATTTTACGCTCAGAGGAGCTTTTTTTTATTTTAGAAAGGGTCATTTTGAGAGGGTTTTTTATACACAACAACGTGTTAATTGTCTGTCGGTGATTTTAACTATTGTTAGTTACACAGGTCACCGACAGAGCGGCTCTGCCCGACTTAATAATCGCCTCAGTATTTACCTTACAATCCAGGAAATCAGAGTAAACCTGGATCGAGACGATCGATCGGGATTTTATTAATATTATTCCCGATCTCCCAGTCGTAATAACCGATCAAATCAATTTAAAAATTCTTGACTTGAGTGGGATTTGAACCCATGACCACAGTATTTGTAGCCACGCTTCTTATCCCCTGAGCTATTACGCTGGTTAATTAATGATATTAGTTATTTTAATAAAATAAAATCAGATTTAAATAAAATTTTAGTTGATTATCTGTCCACTTATTTTATCAATAAAATTGAAAATGGTATTAAATAAATTATTCTTGATAAATTTTGAAAGCTTTTCAAATATTTAAATAACTGAAACGAGAATACAAAAAACTTGTATGAAATTTCAGCAGATGTCTCTGTTACCAAACTTTACTGAAAAAAATACTAATGCAAAATTAATTAGTTTCGTTTTAATTCAAATTTGTATATTCATTTTAAAAATTATAAATAAATTTATTGTAATGTAAAGATAAATTATATAGGTTCCAGACCCCCTGTGAATTAGAACAGGCTCAAACATCGAATGGGGTCAGGGATGTTTCTAGGTTGGCGTTTAGGTCAGCCTTGTGCCGCCCCTTTCCACTTTCAAGGACTCAAAATATTGTAAATGTTCTATTTTATCCTTTTGATTTCATGGCTTGAATCCGAAATATGCCTGGGATTATATTTCAACCTAATATGATGAAATCATTTGACAAGATCTAATATCATTTTACGGGAAAGCACCTAATAATATTATTATATTTGATGGTATTAACGTGGATTTCATTTAAAAAATAATTAATGCAATAAACACTAATGATTATTCATTCGTAGTCTATACTAAAAAAACAATTCACGTGTAAATACACGCGCGCCTCATTATTTTATTTTTAGAACACATTGAAGAGTTTTCGTTATGAGAATACTCACATAATATTCCCGTTGAATGGAACTGACGAGAGATATAAATACATTGGTATCGAATTTACAATGAATAAATATTTTTTTTGTTTTGAAGATAATGTATCAATGGGTGTTTTATATAACTAATAAAATGCTCTACAAAAATATAGTTATCCAAGTACTTATTTTACCATTTTTTTAGTGGGCATTGTTAGAATAAAGCCGTTAAGAGAGTCGAGAAAAGTGTAGTTTTCCCCAGAGTAACTTGTCATTGAGTCGGTACTCGTTAACTAAATTATAGGAATAGTTTGCTCAAATCGAAATAAACTACGTAGTTAAAAGTTTTTCAGATAAATTTATTATTATAAATACTGGAAGAAGAAATCGTTAGATAAATTCAATCAATAAAATATCTTCTTGATTTCCCCCTTCGTTATTTCTATTCAAATATTCTAATACGATATTTTGCTGTCGATAACAAATTTCACTTGAAGATTTTATTTAATATTTGTAGGAAATTCATGAATTAATGAAATCAAACAATTTTAGTGAAATCGAGTACCTGAATAATATTGTTATACTCATAGAGTTTTAATAGTCATCATATTAAATTGTTTTTGTTTGTCCTTTTTACCACAAACACAAAGTCAAAGGTCATTTTATGTATCTACAAAGTAAAATACATTATAAGGGCGAGACGCAGACTTGTTTACATCATATTTTTCATATATTTTTTTTCAGCATAATTTGGAATGAAATAGTATTTTTAGATTGTATTTACTTTCTCAATACGCAAGTATATGTAATGTTAGAGATCAAAAGGACAAGTGACCGAATGACGTGACATGTTTTGTGAAATACAAAGTCGTATATGTCATGTTTATTTTTAGACTAAGAAAGTGAAATAATTTCGGGTGGTGAAAATCAGTCACCCGAATAAATATAGTATTTGAAGTGAAAAAAAAAACGTTCCCTCTGAGCTTTTAAGTCGTGACTCGGGGATTGTTTGGAAAAAACGACATTTTTACCAAGCATTTTTTAAGACATATTTCTGAAGATATTTTTACCATGAAATATATTCATTTTTTGTTTATGAATGAATGCGTACATTTTTTGTTTATGAATGAATGCGTACATTCAGAAATTGTAAATATTTAACGCAATATATTAAATGCTAAAAAATAAATTGTACATTCGCTGTATTGAATATTCGATATTCATTAAATAATATAATTAAATCGTTCTTATTATTTTATTTTTTTATTTTTCCATTATCAAATTTAATAGAATATTTTTTGAATAGGTAGACAAAAAATAAAAACGAACTACTTAGTGTTAAATGCTGATAATAATAATATTTATCATTGATTGTACTATTGATTATACTCCATATTTTAATAAGTAAATGATTTAGTCTATAAACTTAATATTGTAACATCTAATCATATTGTATCGAAACATTATATGTAAATTATATTTAATAAAGAAATTTTATAATAAAAAAGATGTTGAACATATTTAGAAATATATGAAATAATAAATATAAAAACAAAAACATCACCCAACTAAAATTTTGCCCAAATAAACGATAATTTAGTTGTAAGACTTAATATGTACATATTATGAAATTTGGGCTCAAGTTTCATATTTTTTATGTTTCATGTTTATTTATGTTTTAACATTGCAATATTTCTAATATTAATATATTAAATGTCATATAACTTATTTTTTATGTTTTCATATTTCATTACTTAAAAAACCTACGAGTATCATGAGCGTTGAAAACTTTTGGAGGGTATACTGCAAGTAAAAAGATTTATGTATTACTGTACATCTAAGTTTAGCTGAATAAAATATATTGTAATATAAATAAATGTAAAAATGTCAACTTAAAAATGAAATTGCTTGTACATATAATAATATTTCCATTGAAGTAACTTTATTATATTTCATTGAATATGCATCTTGGCGTATTGTATGCGAGTATATGATGTTAGGGGATTTGGCAGGAGATTCGTTGATAAACCAATAATCTTTCTCTGACACCGGATAAGAAGCATATATTAGGAATGTAAAAGTATCAAGGCGTTGATACTAATATCCAGGATATGTAATATATTCCGCCTTCACAACCTGTTTGGATGTAGAAGAGAGCCATCGATTGGCGACCTTCGCGAGCCTACGCCACTCCACTATGCGCATGTCTACGCCATACTACGCCTACACTAAATATACCCGCTCCCTACAATTACTACAAAAGTATCATCTAAAAAAAACTACATTCATAATTATCAAAAAAAAATAAAAAAATAAAATTATATAATAATAAAAATATTTTATAATAAATTTGTTGGCCAGCTAATATTCTATATCCATCACAGTATCTATTTTCAATTACACCCCGATTTGCATATTGTCACAGAGACCTGTCAACCGATACGACAATCGGGATCGTCAACATTTTATCAATTTTGCAAAGAAAAAATATATATATTTCGAATGAAACGTGTGTAAGGTCAGGTTGTAGTGTGTGTATGTATAAATTATATACTCACGTTCTCACATTCCTTTTCACCTGGAAAAATTGTAAACAAAAATCACAATGTTCAGTTATTTGAAATTAATTGCTCCTTTTAATAAATATATACAAATCCAGATGTATGGAAGAACAGATGACCTAGTTTCAAAAGAATGATTGAAAATTGACACGGGTCATGATTAACGTTTATACAAATACATTGTTGAATATTGGAAATATTAGGATACTTATTGGGATATGATAAAATATAGCTCAATTGAGGGATAGTTAGGATTAAGGATATTTAAGGATTAATTTATATTTATTTATATTTGAATTTAGCGCCTCTAGTCTATTTATAGGTTTGTCGGAACATGGAGCGGTTGGTTGGTAGCTGTGGGGAAAATCGATATCAAGCAGGAGCGAGTATCACTGTCCTTGTCTTGTATAAGAACTAACATATTGTAACGAGAGGGACGGTGATAGTAGAGCAGGTTCGCGGCTGAGCAGTCGCCTTTTGGCCATCCAAGTGTTTGTCGACTGCCACATACACTACCGACAAAATTAGAATCATTCTACAAAAGTAAGTTAAAAACAATTAAAACTAACACATAAAACCCCATAATGCAGCTCACAATTATTCCATTCAAAATTAATAAATTTACCATCCTAACATCACATAAATAGACACTGTCAAATCGCGTTGTATCGATTCTGAAAGTCCTCGGATGTTTTCGAAGGCTTCTTCACATATAATTTAAATCTACTCATTTACCACCAAATATATAAATATATCAACCCTTAAATGCGTCCTTAAATACGCATTTTTTATTTAAGAGAAATTATTATTTAAAAAACAATTATATTAATAATAAAGCTCCATTATGGATGTAACATTAATATAATTTCTCGCTCCATAGATTTCAAATTAAATTTATTTAAAAGCTGAAGGTTGTATAACTATTTCAATATGAATATTGATGGTGTATACTAATTCGGATGAAACACTCTTTTGAAATCGATAAGGTCGTATCGATTATGAAGCTATATTGCTTATCAAAATCTTGCATTATTAATATTGTCAAGTTTATTGATATTGTAAAACATAAAGGCAATTGTATATATTTGTATCCTTGACATACAACTGCCAACATAGATTCAACCCTCATACATAAATAATATCACAAAACCTCCTCTTTTCTCCCAAACATTATTGAAGGATTTCAGAATTGAAATACAGTAGCCTGAAATTGACTAAATCATTTTTGCAAAATTTATTCCAATAAAATATATATTCCAATTTCTTTATTATGTATTTACAATGATTGATAGAACAATACCTCTTTGCAAATAGACTAAGGTGTACAGAGTATATGTTTTTACTATAAGTAACATGAGAATGTTTTATTTAAATTTTACATTATATAAAATTATAGAAAAAATGGAAAAAAATAAAAACAATAAAATTTTAACAATTTACAATAAAATAAAATACTTGAATTAATGATATATTTTAGTAGACCTAACTACGTATGTACACATATTTCATCGTATCATGTAATAAAAATAGGTTGTATGAAAATGTTTTGTGTGATATAAGAAAAGACAAATAGAGATCAAAACAATTAAGGCAGAAAATTCTAGCATCTTTCTTAAAGGTCACATAAGCATTTGACATTTAACGACTTTCTGAATTTTGGATTTGCTGTCACTATAATAGTTAATTATTAATAGTTAGTATAATATTAATTATTAATGATTTTATTAGATCGGAAATTTACTATGGGGGAGGGTATTTATGTCATAATCTTACTCGAGGCTGTTTGAGTCATAACACCCCCGTATTTTCTCTTCAAAACAAATTGCTTACATACCAAGTCTCATTTATAAATAGATGTTTTGTCTCACTTTTCTATAAAAAAACCGTTTTATGTACACCATGTGAAATTTATGGAATTCGGCCGCTTCGCATTCAAGAAAAGCTTCACATTACCCGTTTTTTTTTTATAATACATTACATTTATTCACATTATACGTCTACTCACACATAAAATTATTAATCTACTACAATATTCCAATAAATTGATAATCAATAAAGAGTGTAATTTTTGTACTGCATATATACATACACACATATTTTTAAGCATTTCGATATTCATTGTTAGTATCCTTTTGCGTCAAGGTTTTCTTTAATATTTGAATTTCAAATTTGTAGCCCTGAAGTATGTTTTTTTAGACGAATCTTCTCTATGGACTGTTTATACATTACTATTGTTTTTAGATTTTAGCCACGAAGGGTTTATCATTAAGATATTTGGTATAAGATACTTTTTATTACTTTCTCAGAATCTTTAGAATTCAGAATTATAAATTGTGTCGAAATTAAAATTTTTTGGACGTTAAAAATTTCATATCAATATCAATAATAATAAATACAAAGTATTGAATAAATTGCATTTTTTATAAATAAAAAAGCTACTGTATTCATTCAAACATCAGCTTAGATATAAAGGAAATATCTTTATAAAAAATTCTATGGAAATACTCGATCAAAAAAATATGATGAAAGACTTTTTTTTACTCAAGACAGCCACTTGAGATTTTCTTTCAATTACTCGACATCTCTCTCTTCTGATATCAGATTTAAAAAATAGTCGATTGTTTGAAAGAGTTTTTTTTTTAATTCTCTCCGAGCTTTGTAAATGAATCTAGGTCGCTGGTAAGATTTCTATCTTGTTATTCATGATGTGGATTATTCTTAAACCAATATTTTTAAATCGACCCTTGAATATTAAGCTGCTCAGTCATTAATTAATCTTTTATAAGCTTTCTAAGAATAGTTTACAGTCGTTGAATGGTTATATTATTTTTATGCATTTATGGTCATAACATTGAAAATATATTTTATTAAATGTGTATAAATAATTATCAGTTTTACGGTAATTTGCGGTTTGTCATTCAGGTCGGCGAGCGTGACTAGTTCCGTTCGACTACGTAATTGTGTTGATAAGGAAAACATTTTATCACAATATATTTTTATGTTTATCAAATGAATACTCAAAAACCTTTAAAGCTGGTAATGGCTAATTTTATAAAAAAAACATCAAAAATTACACATACATTTGATTTATTAATATTCCTAAGTATTTGTAGTGTGATTAATATTCCAGTAGGTATTTCACAATAACTTTCCGTTATTTTAGTTAGTATATTATCCTCTATATTTGTTTGGAATATTATAGATAACACCTGATTATATTTAATAAATTATTAGATAGCAAAGCAACCGTTAAAATACCTTTTGGAATATAAATATATAATATTTAAATGTGTTATTAGTTTATTATTCAAGAGGTTAATTTCTTATATTTAATGTTAAGGTTCATGTATGTTCTTTAAGCATTTGAACTAGACTTATTTAGATTATTCTGTGAATTATCAATATATGTTATTCATTTTACTTGAGGTATTATTTTATTTAATTTGTATATTAACGATGACTTATTGTAAATATATTAATGTTTAATTTTCAGATGGCGGGCGGTGCTGATCCGAAATGGCAGAAAGATGCTGCGGATCAAAACTTCGACTACATGTTTAAACTACTCATTATTGGGAACAGCTCTGTAGGAAAAACTAGGTAAACACCTTGATTTAAAATATAATTAGAGTACCTTAAATTATAAAAGTATAAGGCATGGTATGCTAGATTACAAGGGTGTTTAAACAGGTGGGTCTAGGATTAATCTTCCTTAGAAGGTAGCAAAGAAACAAGGTTTGTTTGTTTTTCATTTTAGTTGATAACACCTTGTGCCATTTTAGAATATACCGGCTCATTAATTAGAGTCAAACTAATATATTCACAAGTCAACCTTAAGATTCTAGCATATTGACTGTTCTATACTGGGAAGTCGTTCGGTGAAATTGCTAATAAAGGGAGGCTTTATGGAGCTTGATTTCAGCATGTTTAGCGAGTTAATTTAATGCAAATTGAATTTGATCGAACACCATTTTCAGTCTGTAGAACATGAATCACATTATGTTAGGTTAATGCTTTAATATACTACAATAGGCTTAAAGTGATAAGTAATTGAACTACATGAAAACAATTATTACAGTATAGGAGTTACACTTTATCTTACATTTACTTTGTTCATGCATTAAAATCACTTTAAAAAAATAAAGATAAATTAAATTATATCCATATTTTAATAGTTTTGATAAATGGGAAATAAATAATTGTATCAAAAAATAAAATCCTACTCGGAAAATGACTAAATTAGTCATCTTCAGACTCTGTCTGCTATCTTATTTTTTTAATAAAATGGAGGCCTATGTAGAAAAAGGTATTCGACAACTGTCTTGAAAAATAAATTATATCTATTTATAGAAAATCTGGAATATGAAGGCGATAAATCAATCTTCCGTTTCACAAATCTGATCTGTTTATTTTTCTTGTCGATTATCATATTTTTATATTTTTTTCAGTTTCCTGTTTCGTTACGCAGACGATTCATTTACATCGGCTTTCGTGTCAACCGTTGGAATAGATTTCAAAGTAAAAACCGTTTTCCGCCACGACAAGAGGGTCAAATTACAAATATGGGTAATTAGCATTTGAAAACATCATGCAGTTGAATAATATGAGGGTGGTTTCAAATAATTAAATATGATTATTTCAGGATACGGCCGGTCAAGAACGTTACAGGACTATCACAACAGCATATTACAGAGGAGCAATGGGCTTTATTTTGATGTATGATATCACCAACGAAGAGAGCTTTAATAGTGTTCAAGATTGGTAAGTCATTTTTTTTTATTATTAAATCATCGAGTTGAATTTACAAACGATGCGGTTTAACGATTATGTGAAGAATGCAGTCTCTCGTATCCGGCGTTTCTCTCAAAACAATGGTTTATAGTTATACCGGGTCGGATAAAGGATATCCGCTTTTCAGGGAGACAAGCCACTTTATATGGACTGCTTTTATTACGTAACACAATACTACACATTCACAGTTGAATTTATACCTATATACTGTTACTTCGTATATAATTTTAAGATGCTTCTTAAAACGTATAATATATATTACAATTTCTTTATTAACATAAGTTTTTACATTGATTGATAGAACAATACATCTTTGGAAATTGACTTAGGTGTACAGAGTGTTTACATCTTTTTACCTATAACTAACATGAGAATGTTTTATTTAAATTTGACATGAGTAATCGTATTTAATTATAGAAAGAATGGGAAAAAAATAAAAAGCCATTTACAAATTTGAAGATTAATAAATAATAACAACGATAAAGCAATATTAACAAAACAGTTACAAAATATAATGCTTAAAAACTAAATAACAATTTGTTTTGGTAAAACCAATTTTGAGTTGAGTGGATTATTAGAAATTTTATTTTATTTTTAAAAAATAATATCAGTTTGGAAGTTCATTGGTAAATGAACTTTCGTTTCACTCGAGACATATTTGGTTTTATTTACATGTCTTATGATTGGGTTAGTCGGGAAGTTAGTCATTTTAGTGTAACCTCAAATCTCGATATTTGCTTTGATCATTTTAACTTAATGTCCTCGTGGACTTCTTTCAAGAAATGTGCCAGGTTTTTAAAGATCTAAATTCATCTTAAGACACTTGTTTTGGACAATTTGAATTTTATTAATATGACTTTTTGCCGCAGTAGACCAAGCTGGGCACCGCCACAAGAAGAATCGGTCCATTGATTTATAAAGAAGTGAAACATTCTTGGGTGACAGCTGACTACGCCTGTTAATAAGTGGATATAAGGTGTTAATAGCCAGGTTGCTCTTGTCCACAGCATATTTCACATGCTTGGAACAGTTCAACTTGGAGTCTAGGATAACTCCCAAATACTTGACTTCTTTGAGCCAAGGAATTTGTTCGTTATTGATACTAAGAGGGGGGATGTGGGATCGCTTTCTTTTGTTAGTAAATATTATTGCTTCAGTTTTACTCTCGTTGAGTTTTAATTTCCAGCGAGAGTAATACTGTGTTAGTAGGTCAATACTGTGTTAGTAGGTCATTAAAACGTATACCTTTCATAAATTCAATTTAAAAATTTTCAGGGTGACACAGATAAAAACATATTCATGGGACAATGCACAAGTAATATTGGTAGGAAACAAGTGTGATATGGAAGAAGAAAGGGTAATCAGCTTTGAACGTGGTAAACAATTGGCTGATCAGCTCGGAGTTGAATTCTTTGAGACCAGTGCCAAAGAAAATGTCAATGTTAAGGTAATGTCTTAAATAATTATCAATATTTATTATTTTTATTTGTAATTTTTATATCAATCCATACATTTGCTCTTTGAGCCTCTAATTAAAATTTGGTGTAGCTTTATTTTCAATAGCTGTAAATAATTAAATACGCCAAACCATCCATTATTTTTAGTGTTAACCCAAAACTTTTAATATACATTTTTTAAAAGGTTTTTATAAATTTTGTTTTTTTAGACAAAACACGTGTTAATTCATTTTCTGTCGGTAATAGTTATTACTAGTTACACAGATCACCGACTAATCGCTTCAGTATTTACCTTACAATCCAGGAGATCAGAGTAAACCTGGATCAAGGTTATGGATCGGAATTTAACTAACATAATTTCCGATCATAATAACCTATTAAATCAATTTAAAAAACTGAATTGAGCGGGATTTAAACCCATGATCATAGTATTTGTAGTCATGCGTTTTCTAATCAAGACGATTGATCGGGATTTTGATATTGTTCCCGGTTTCCCAATCGGAATATAATAACTGATCAAATCATTTTATTTATTTTTTACTTGACAGGGATTTGAACACATAACTACAGTAATTATAGCCACGCACCTTATTACCTGAGCTATTACGCTGTTAATAATATAGATTTATATTACTTAAATTAAAAAGCATTATAATACTTTTTATTTATAATGAGAGATAAAAATAATGTATATTGTTTTATACATAAATATTTGTATACAGGGTGGACTTGAAATAACTGAGAATATTTTAGGGGGTGGTAGGGTATCGTAAAAATAATTGAAAAAAAAATTTTAAACAATATTTTGTTAATTAAAAATTTAAAAAAAAATTATAGTATTACTAGTGCTTTTGGAATCGAGTTTGGGCCACCATCTTGGAATCAGCTGTTATTTTGATGTAATCAGTAGTAACTGTTACGTGTATATTGTGTCTGTTACACGTAATATTATTAATATTTTTAAATATTCAATTAATAATAAACTTTAATTTATTAAAGAGTTCAACAAGAAGAGAGGGACCAGCCTTTGGAAGCAGTCACAGAAATAGATTCAGAGAACGCATCTCCGCATACGCAACCGAAATCATTTATTTCGCCGCCGAAGAAACTTAACTTTTTATCACTAACAGGTAATGACGGCAAAATAAAGTCGCCATTGAAATCTAAGCTTTTTAATAAAGAAATATTCAAAAGTCCAAGAACAAAGACTAAAAAACGCAAACAGAGCTCGGGAGGGCTCAATGTGAGACGTTTTAGCACCGACAGCGTGTTCAGTTCTCATTCCATGCTACGTTTTGAGAATGCAAGTGTAGCAATAGGAAGAAGACTAAGTAAGGATACAGCGTGTTTATCCAACAGCCCGCCAGATATAAATAGTAGAAGATCTAGCTATTTAGATTGTTCAAATTTTGGATCCCGTAGCCCTAATGTTTCCAGTGATAGTATAGATGTAGTTAAAAAAGTTGCTACTATTCCTAAGTACAAAGGTAAACAATTTTTAAATACTTCGCCTAGTGAATTTTCTAATACCAACCGTCCCAGGATTGGTTTCGGTGATGATTTTAATAGTCAAAATAATTTAGAGGCCAGGTCATTTCAAAATGTTTCGGAAAATAATCAACATGATCAATTGCCCGAAGAAACTTCTACAAGTGTCGGGGAGTTGAATACGAAAACCAGTTTTGGAAATACTGATTTGCAAAGGAGACATAAAAAGACATTCGACGAACTCCAAGAACATCTCAATTCGAAGAAAGATAAAAAAGGGAAAAAAGTACCGGTCAGAAGATGTGTCAGTCAACAAACGGAAGGAAATAAAAATCATCATCAAATCAAAATTCAAGTCGAAGATCATTCAACACCTTCTCCTCGTGATAAGTATAACAAGCAACGACATAAAAGCTTAGAATCAGACGATGAAAAGGTCTCAAGATCACGCAGTCCGGAATGCTTTTCAAAAAATAGCAGCAGAAGAAGCTCGGATAGATCATGTGGTGAATTTTCAGAAACTTTGCCTGTACCATCGACCAGATCAAGGAATGGTTCCTCTTCAGAACAGAACAAGTCCTCTTTAGATGATAATCTACCGCCAGCTCCGCCTTATCCTAATGTGGCGCCGAGAAATTCAGATGGAAAATCACCGCTCGAAAGATTATCCAAAGATGAATTGGTTCTTTTATGGAGAAGCTCGGAATCTGAATTGAGAAGTCATCTGCTAACAGCATTGAGAGAGAAAGAAAACTCTGATCCACCTTGAAAATTCAGCGTCATTCTTTGGATCGCTGCAATTTTCAGGGTATCTTTTGCCTAGTTTACTGGCCACATACATTTTATTAGATGGCCGTCACTGGTTGACTGGAAAGCATCAGTGATTGTTGCATACAAAATATCATCTGACAGATCGGTAAATGATAACGAATCCTACATAAAACTCATTTGGCAATATTGTAAGTCTAATATTCGATCTAAGATACACTCGGTTCGTTATATTGTACAATAGGACTGTGAATAGAAAACAGGATCGTCGCTAAACACGTATTTTTAAGTTATTATCATTAATAAAACTTTTCAAATTCTTGAATTAACTCGATATTTTTGCTGAAGGCTTATTATAGAATACTTAAAAGTCGCGACAACTTTAGTCTGGCATTATAAATAAGTAAAAAAATCTACTTTTAAGTATATATAATTATGATCTGAAAGTCCAACTGCCATTTTACGAATGCATTATGTTCAAATTTCTTATTTATATATATAAATTATAGGAAGAAAAAAAAACACCTGTTCCCATTTTTTCGTTAAATTGGTAGAGTTATTAGTCGAAATGTCATATGTAGACAATGAATGAATATGCGAATCTTGGACCAAAAAAACTTGAAATATATGTTCGAGTATACATATATTTCAAATTAAGCATTCGCTCTTTCATGTGACATGGTTAATGAATTGTCTAGTGATAAATGAAGTCTTATGCACCTTTTCTCATATTAACTGTAGTTAGCATTCATTGATACTTTATTATATAAAATTTTATTTTATCGAAACTCAAATCAAAAATATTATCGTGGTTATAATACAATATTCATAACAACCAAATAAAAATTTGTTTTAACTTTTAACCGGTTAAAATTTTATTATGATAAGCCACTTGTTCGTCATATGATTTTTCAAACCCACTGCCGCTCAAAATTTTATCAAACACCAATTTAGAATAGTTTTTAAAATGAAAAGAGAGTATATTTACTATTGTATATCAATACCCCATTTGAAACATTTTTTTTTTGTATACCCTGACTTATCTTCTTGGCGATTCTATGTTTATTTTCAGCGGCTTACAGCTTAATGGTGCTCTTATACTGTATAAAATATATCTATAGACTGCTGTTTTACTTATTTTAGGAGCTGGTCTCAAAAATTTCCATTCAATTGTGTTGATAAATCTTAATATATTCCAAGTATTTCATTGTATTAGTTGAGAAATTTGTAATTAATTGTGTCTAGGCATTCTTGAATTCTAACAATAGAGAATTGTCATGATTGTTGTAAAATTTAGTGGATGTTGAATCAATTTATTAAAACGAATGCCAAAAATCTGTATATTATATTTATACACACACATATTTGTTCATGGAGGTTTGCCTTAAATCAATTTAAGAGAGTGCTTTTGTCTATGTATATGTACAAAGATAATATTATTGTTAACAATTAGTTTAAACTAATCTAAATGGGATTATTTTGACTGCATATCAAAAGTTCTGTTCTCAACGGTATGTTTTTATGAAAACTCTGAAATTTACTTCCTCGCATATAAATTTTGTCCAATATGTCAGGGGAGAATGTATTATTTGGTCGCAGTCATTGCATACCTTATTATAAGCAAAGGATAATTATTGTTAAGTCTTTCAAAGTTTATTGAGTACACTTGCATAAATTATTTATGTTAAAAAATATCTTATGAATACCGATGGTAATTTTCTTGTAAATAAATTTTATCAAAACTATCACTCGTATAAAATAATAATTGACATAATGCCAGTAATTCTCTCATTTCGATGAAAAATAATGAGTAGACGATATAGATGAAACATTATTGAAAAACGATTTTATTCCAAAGGAACAAAAATTATATATGTGTTTGTTGATCGAAAAAATAAAAGCAATAGAAACCAACCGTGAGCTTTCATATTGAATACCCTAGTCAAATAAACAAATTATTTCATATTATTTTTTATTTTAGACAGTTTTTGACAATAGGTATATCGTTTTTAATAATATATTTACTATAATACTTTTTTTACTGAACAGTTGATATCATTTTTAAGATCTCTGGCTGTAAAACAATTTAACACTTACCAACATACATACACAAGAATTCATTTAATTAAGTATACAAACAATTTATACACTGTTTATTAATTAACTAAATTATTGAACCTCCTTAGTCTGGAGTGAAATAAGATTATGATTTAGACAAAATACACTTTTACTGTACAAACAAATAGAGATATGTTAATAAGCTTGAGAAGTGATAAGCAAGATATGATAACTTATTTATATAAAAATAACAATTCACACTAAATTTGAATTATATTTTATCGCAGTATATTCATTGGATTATTTCCATAACAAAACTATTTAGTTTTAGCACACTCAATCTAAAAACAATTTTCTTGCCGTGCAGAAAAATAGGTGCAGATTTATTAAAAACTGCAATTTTTAATTTTCGTTTTCAACGTAATAATATATATGATTTTCAATATAATTTTAACAACGAAAAATCCCAATCATAATATATATAAATGTGAGTATCAAATGAAGTGAAAATTTTAGTTTATACGTCCCTGATTCATTGGAAGCTATTTATTTGATTCAACTACACACTTAATCGCAGAACATTATTACATATAAAATATAATATTTTAAATGAAGTCTACTGAACAATATTTTCACCACTTTTAGCAAATAAACATATTCACAGTATTATACTAGTGCAAGAACAAAGCTAAAGACAGGGTTTTAGTATATTTAAAAGCTTTTCATGCAAGAATATATACTTGAGCAAACAGACATTCGAAATAAATTCAGATATAATTTATTATTTAGCAAATTATCAATATAACAGTATTAAAGCGTTCATTTAAAAAATACGTCTTTAAAATCATCTGATATGGAAGCTATGTGCATTTAATAATACATACAGAAGATATATTTTCAATCCACACATAAATTTTACATATATTGTCTATATTATGATTTTTATATTCATCCTACCTTATGCGAAATGCAAGCGAAATCGGGAACATAATTTCTTTGATTGATTAAATCTAATATATTCAGTATGTACAATAAAATCAAATGATCCGCTTGGTTTTGCTCAATCACACATGTATACACACACACTCATTCAATTATCTACAAATATTTATCATTATCAACAAATAAAAAATAAATTAATCATCCATTGGATCTTAATTGTCACAATAATTAACAGATAAGCAAATATAAGTATCTTCCAACAGTTAAAGAACGAATAGTCTAAATATGATTCATAGTTTTTTTTTCAAACAGACTAACAATTATTATTCGTAAGTGCCAAGACTAGTTTCTTTATCAAACACATTGTGAAATTGACAATTCTCTCTCGAAAATGCGATGAGATATTTTAAACTTAAGACAGGTTGTCACGTTGTGGATAACAAACATTTTTTGGGGGATAGTAGAAAAAGAATTTCAATAGAGGTTGAACCTGCATTGATTTTGGTCTCATTTGTTACAGCTCGAAATTTGCAAAAGTATTGTTATTGCTCGAATCACCGTTAGACGTAGAAGTTATTTTAACTCCATTCTCACACCCGGTGGATAAATAGTGTTTAAAGCATTTATTTTATTTATTTATTTTGGCAACAGACATACACTGTCTACTGTGTGCAGTCACCGTTGATTGGAGAATGTAATTTGTTGATTGGTTGAGTTTTTTTTTTTTTTTGAATTGTCTAAATAGAGAGCAACCTCGTAGCTACCAGTAAAGTTGAAAAATGTCTGTAGATAATGTTTAGGTGTCTGTATTAGCAGTTGCAATTAGTTGCTTGAGGTCCTTGTGGAGGTTCTGTTAGACGTTGTCCCTTTGCACCACCGGCCATCAAATTAGGATCAGAATCCAGACTTTCTGACATCTTGTCACAAATTATGTCGACTAATCTTTCAAACACCGCCTAAAAATTAAGTCATAATAAATTTTATATAAAATATGATATATACAGGCTGGACTTGAAATAACTGAGAATATTTTAGGAGGTGGTAGGGTATCGTAAGAATAATTGAAAAAAATTTTTTTTTTATTAATTGATATTAAAAAATTATTAATAATATTACGTGTAACAGACACAATATACACGTAACAGTTACTACTGATTACATCAAAATAACAGCTGATTCCAAGATGGTGGCCCAAACTCGATTCCAAAAGCACTAGTAATACTATAATTTTTTTTTTAATTTTTAATTAACAAAATATTGTTTAAAATTTTTTTTTCAATTATTTTTACGATACCCTAACACCCCCTAAAATATTCTCAGTTATTTCAAGTCCACCCTGTATACAAATATTTATGTATAAAACAATATACATTATTTTTATCTCTCATTATAAATAAAAAGTATTATAATGCTTTTTAATTTAAGTAATATAAATCTATATTATTAACAGCGTAATAGCTCAGGTAATAAGGTGCGTGGCTATAATTACTGTAGTTATGTGTTCAAATCCCTGTCAAGTAAAAAATAAATAAAATGATTTGATCAGTTATTATATTCCGATTGGGAAACCGGGAACAATATCAAAATCCCGATCAATCGTCTTGATTAGAAAACGCATGACTACAAATACTATGATCATGGGTTTAAATCCCGCTCAATTCAGTTTTTTAAATTGATTTAATAGGTTATTATGATCGGAAATTATGTTAGTTAAATTCCGATCCATAACCTTGATCCAGGTTTACTCTGATCTCCTGGATTGTAAGGTAAATACTGAAGCGATTAGTCGGTGATCTGTGTAACTAGTAATAACTATTACCGACAGAAAATGAATTAACACGTGTTTTGTCTAAAAAAACAAAATTTATAAAAACCTTTTAAAAAATGTATATTAAAAGTTTTGGGTTAACACTAAAAATAATGGATGGTTTGGCGTATTTAATTATTTACAGCTATTGAAAATAAAGCTACACCAAATTTTAATTAGAGGCTCAAAGAGCAAATGTATGGATTGATATAAAAATTACAAATAAAAATAATAAATATTGATAATTATTTAAGACATTACCTTAACATTGACATTTTCTTTGGCACTGGTCTCAAAGAATTCAACTCCGAGCTGATCAGCCAATTGTTTACCACGTTCAAAGCTGATTACCCTTTCTTCTTCCATATCACACTTGTTTCCTACCAATATTACTTGTGCATTGTCCCATGAATATGTTTTTATCTGTGTCACCCTGAAAATTTTTAAATTGAATTTATGAAAGGTATACGTTTTAAGAAGCATCTTAAAATTATATAAGAAGTAACAGTATATAGGTATAAATTCAACTTTGAATGTGTAGTATTGTGTTACGTAATAAAAGCAGTCCATATAAAGTGGCTTGTCTCCCTGAAAAGCGGATATCCTTTATCCGACCCGGTATAACTATAAACCATTGTTTTGAGAGAAACGCCGGATACGAGAGACTGCATTCTTCACATAATCGTTAAACCGCATCGTTTGTAAATTCAACTCGATGATTTAATAATAAAAAAAATGACTTACCAATCTTGAACACTATTAAAGCTCTCTTCGTTGGTGATATCATACATCAAAATAAAGCCCATTGCTCCTCTGTAATATGCTGTTGTGATAGTCCTGTAACGTTCTTGACCGGCCGTATCCTGAAATAATCATATTTAATTATTTGAAACCACCCTCATATTATTCAACTGCATGATGTTTTCAAATGCTAATTACCCATATTTGTAATTTGACCCTCTTGTCGTGGCGGAAAACGGTTTTTACTTTGAAATCTATTCCAACGGTTGACACGAAAGCCGATGTAAATGAATCGTCTGCGTAACGAAACAGGAAACTGAAAAAAATATAAAAATATAATATTCGACAAGAAAAATAAACAGATCAGATTCGTCAAACGGAAGATTGATTTATCGCCTTCATATTCCAGATTTTCTATAAATAGATATAATTTATTTTTCAAGACAGTTGTCGAAGACCTTTTTCTACATAGGCCTCCATTTTATTAAAAAAATAAGATAAGCAGACAGAGTCTGAAGATGACTAATTTAGTCATTTTCCGAGTAGGATTTTATTTTTTGATACAATTATTTATTTCCCATTTATCAAAACTATTAAAATATGGATATAATTTAATTTATCTTTATTTTTTTAAAGTGATTTTAATGCATGAACAAAGTAAATGTAAGATACAGTGTAACTCCTATACTGTAATAATTGTTTTCATGTAGTTCAATTACTTATCACTTTAAGCCTATTGTAGTATATTAAAGCATTAACCTAACGTAATGTGATTCATGTTCTACAGGATGAAAATGGTGTTCGATCAAATTCAATTTGCATTAAATTAACTCGCTAAACATGCTGAAATCAAGCTCCATAAAGCCTCCCTTTATTAGCAATTTCACCGAACGACTTCCCAGTATAGAACAGTCAATATGCTAGAATCTTAAGGTTGACTTGTGAATATATTAGTTTGTCTCTAATTAATGAGCCGGTATATTCTAAAATGGCACAAGGTGTTATCAACTAAAATGAAAAACAAACAAACCTTGTTTCTTTGCTACCTTCTAAGGAAGATTAATCCTAGACCCACCTGTTTAAACACCCTTGTAATCTAGCATACCATACCTTATACTTTTATAATTTAAGGTACTCTAATTATAATGTAAATCAAGGTGTTTACCTAGTTTTTCCTACAGAGCTGTTCCCAATAATGAGTAGTTTAAACATGTAGTCGAAGTTTTGATCCGCAGCATCTTTCTGCCATTTCGGATCAGCACCGCCCGCCATCTGAAAATTAAACATTAATGTATTTACAATAAGTCATCGTTAATATACAAATTAAATAAAAATATTCCTCAAGTAAAAGGAATAACATATATTGTTCATTTACAAAATAATCTAAATAAGACTAGCCTAGTTCAAATGCTTAAAGAACATACATGAACCTTAACATTAAATATAAGGAATTAACCTCTTGAATAATAAACTAATAACACATTTAAATATTAAATATTTATATTCCAAAAGGTATTTTAACGGTTGCTTTGCTATCTAATAATTTATTAAATGTAATCAGGTGTTATCTATAATATTCCAAACAAATATAGAGGATAATATACTAACTAAAATAACGGAAAGTTATTGTGAAATACCTACTGGAATATTAATCACACTACAAATACTTAGGAATATCAATAAATCAAATGTATGTGTAATTTTTGATGTTTTTTTTTTAACTGCGTGATAAAATTAACAATTAACAGCGTTAAAGGTTTTTGAGTATTCATTTGATAAACATAAAAATATATTGTGATAAAATGTTTTCCTTATCAACACAATTACGTAGTCGAACGGAACTAGTCACGCTCGCCGACCTGAATGACAAACCGCAAATTACCGTAAAACTGATAATTATTTATACACATTTAATAAAATATATTTTCAATGTTATGACCATAAATGCATAAAAATAATATAACCATTCAACGACTGTAAACTATTCTTAGAAAGCTTATAAAAGATTAATTAATGACTGAGCAGCTTAATATTCAAGGGTCGATTTAAAAATATTGGTTTAAGAATAATCCACATCATGAATAACAAGATAGAAATCTTACCAGCGACCTAGATTCATTTACAAAGCTCGGAGAGAATTAAAAAAAAAACTCTTTCAAACAATCGACTATTTTTTCAATCTGATATCAGAAGAGAGAGACGTCGAGTAATTGAAAGAAAATCTCAAGTGGCTGTCTCGAGTAAAAAAAAAGTCTTTCATCATATTTTTTGATCGAGTATTTCCATAGAATTTCCTTTATATCTAAGCTGATGTTTGAATGAATACAGTAGCTTTTTTATTTATAAAAAATGCAATTTATTCAATACTTTGTATTTATTATTATTGATATTGATATGAAATTTTTAAAGTCCAAAAAATTTTAATTTCGACACAATTTATAATTCTGAATTCTAAAGATTCTGAGAAAGTAATAAAAAGTATCTTATACCAAATATCTTAATGATAAACCCTTCGTGGCTAAAATCTAAAAACAATAGTAATGTATAAACAGTCCATATAGAAGATTCGTCTAAAAAAACATACTTCAGGGCTACAAATTTCAAATATTAAAGAAAACCTTGACGCAAAAGGATACAAACAATGAATATCGAAATGCTTAAAAATATGTGTGTATGTATATATGCAGTACAAAAATTACACTCTTTATTGATTATCAATTTATTGGAATATTGTAGTAGATTAATAATTTTATGTGTGAGTAGACGTACAATGTGAATAAATGTAATGTATTATAAAAAAAGAAAACGGGTAATGTGAAGCTTTTCTTGAATGCGAAGCGGCCGAATTCCATAAATTTCACATGGTGTACATTAAACGGTTTTTTTTATAGAAAAGTGAGACAAAACATCTATTTATAAATGAGGCTTGGTATGTAAGCAATTTGTTTTGAAGAGAAAATACGGGGGTGTTATGACTCAAACAGCCTCGAGTAAGATTATGACATAAATACCCTCCCCCATAGTAAATTTCCGATCTAATAAAATCATTAATTAACTATTATGGTGACAGCAAATCCAAAATTCAGAAAGTCTTTAAATGTCAAATGCTTTATGTGACCTTTAAGAAAGATGCTAGAATTTTCTGCCTTAATTGTTTTGATCTCTATTTGTCTTTTCTTATATCACACAAAACATTTTCATACAACCTATTTTTATTACATGATACGATGAAATATGTGTACATACGTAGTTAGGTCTACTAAAATATATCATTAATTCAAGTATTTTATTTTATTGTAAATTCGTTTTTATTTTTTTCCATTTTTTCTATAATTTTATATAATGTAAAATTTAAATAAAACATTCTCATGTTACTTATAGTAAAAACATATACTCTGTACACCTTAGTCTATTTGCAAAGAGGTATTGTTCTATCAATCATTGTAAATACATAATAAAGAAATTGTAATATATATTTTATTGGAATAAATTTTGCAAAAATTATTTAGTCAATTTCAGGCTACTGTATTTCAATTCTGAAATCCTTCAATAATGTTTGGGAGAAAAGAGGAGGCTTTTGTGATATTATTTATGTATGAGGGTTGAATCTATGTTGGCAGTTGTATGTCAAGGATACAAATATATACAATTGCCTTTATGTTTTACAATATCAATAAACTTGACAATATTAATAATGCAAGATTTTGATAAGCAATATAGCTTCATAATCGATACGACCTTATCGATTTCAAAAGAGTGTTTCATCCGAATTAGTATACACCATCAATATTCATATTGAAATAGTTATACAACCTTCAGCTTTTAAATAAATTTAATTTGAAATCTATGGAGCGAGAAATTATATTAATGTTACATCCATAATGGAGCTTTATTATTAATATAATTGTTTTTTAAATAATAATTTCTCTTAAATAAAAAATGCGTATTTAAGGACGCATTTAAGGGTTGATATATTTATATATTTGGTGGTAAATGAGTAGATTTAAATTATATGTGAAGAAGCCTTCGAAAACATCCGAGGACTTTCAGAATCGATACAACGCGATTTGACAGTGTCTATTTATGTGATGTTAGGATGGTAAATTTAATAATTTTGAATGGAATAATTGTGAGCTGCATTATGGGGTTTTATGTGCTAGTTTTAATTGTTTTTAACTTACTTTTGTAGAATGATTCTAATTTTGTCGGTAGTGTATGTGGCAGTCGACAAACACTTGGATGGCCAAAAGGCGACTGCTCAGCCGCGAACCTGCTCTACTATCACCGTCCCTCTCGTTACAATATGTTAGTTCTTATACAAGACAAGGACAGTGATACTCGCTCCTGCTAGATATCGATTTTCCCCACAGCTACCAACCAACCGCTCCATGTTCCGACAAACCTATAAATAGACTAGAGGCGCTAAATTCAAATATAAATAAATATAAATTAATCCTTAAATATCCTTTATCCTAACTATCCTTCAATTGAGCTATATTTCATCATATCCCAATAAGTATCTTAATATTTCCAATATTCAACAATGTATTTATATAAACGTTAATCATGACCCGTGTCAATTTTCAATCATTCTTTTGAAACTAGGTCATCTTCCATACATCTGGATTTGTATATATTTATTAAAATGAGCAATTAATTTCAAATAATTGAACATTGTGATTTTTGTTTACAATTTTTCCAGGTATGTTAGGAATGTGATAATGTGAGTATATAATTTATACATACACACAATACAACCTGACCTTACACACGTTTAATTCGAAATATATTTATTTTTTCTTTGCAAAATTGATAAAATGTTGACGATCCCGATCGTCGTATCGGTTGACAGGTCTCTGTGACAATATGCAAATCGGGGTGTAATTGAAAATAGATACTGTGATGGATATAGAATATTAGCTGGCCAACAAATTTATTATAAAATATTTTTATTATTATATAATTTTATTTTTTTATTTTTTTATGATAATTATGAATGTGGTTTTTTTTAGATGATACTTTTGTAGTAATTGTAGGGAGCGGGTATATTTAGTGTAGGCGTAGTATGGCGTAGACATGCGCATAGTGGAGTGGCGTAGGCTCGCGAAGGTCGCCAATCGATGGCTCTCTTCTACATCCAAACAGGTTGTGAAGGCGGGATATATTACATATCCTGGATATTAGTATCAACGCCTTGATACTTTTACATTCCTAATATATGCTTCTTATCCGGTGTCAGAGAAAGATTATTGGTTTATCAACGAATCTCCTGCCAAATCCCCTAACATCATATACTCGCATACAATACGCCAAGATGCATATTCAATGAAATATAATAAAGTTACTTCAATGGAAATATTATTATATGTATAAGCAATTTCATTTTTAAGTAGACATTTTTACATTTATTTATATTACAATATATTTTATTCAGCTAAACTTAGATGTACAGTAATACATAAATCTTTTTACTTGCAGTATACCCTCCAAAAGTTTTCAGCGCTCATGATACTCGTAGGTTTTTTAAGTAATGAAACATGAAAACATAAAAAATAAGTTATATGACATTCGATATATTAATATTAGAAATATTGCAATGTTAAAACATAAATAAACACAAAAAAAAAACAAAATATGAAACTTGAGCCCAAATTTCATAATATGTACATATTAAGTCTTATAACTAAATAACCGTTTGTTTGGGCAAAATTTTAGTTGGGTGATGTTTTTGTTTTTATATTTATTATTTCATATATTTCTAAATATGTTCAACAACTTTTTTAATATAAAATTTCTTCATTAAATATAATTTACATATAATGTTTCGATACAATATGATTAGATGTTACAATATTAAGTTTATAGACTAAATCATTTACTTACTAAAATATGGAGTATAATCAATAGTACAATCAATGATAAATATTATTATTATAAGCATTTAACACTTAGTAGTTCGTTTTTATTCAAAAAATATTCTATTAAATTTTATAATGGAAAAATAAAAAATAAACTAATAAGAACGATTTAATTATATTATTTAATGAATATCGATTATTCAATAAAGCGAATGTACAATATATTTTTTAGCATTTAATATATTGCGTTAAATATTTACAATTTCTGAATGTACGCATTCATTCACAAACAAAAAATGTACGCATTCATTCATAAACAAAAAATGAATATATTTCATGGTAAAAATATCTTCAGAAATATGTCTTAAAAAATGCTTGGTAAAAATGTCGTTTTTTCCAAACAATCCCCGAGTCACGACTTAAAAGCTCAGAGGGAACGTTTTTTTTTTCACTTCAAATACTATATTTATTCGGGTGACTGATTTTCACCACCCGAAATTATTTCACTTTCTTAGTCTAAAAATAAACATGACATATACGACTTTGTATTTCACAAAACATGTCACGTCATTCGGTCACTTGTCCTTTTGATCTCTAACATTACATATACTTGCGTATTGAGAAAGTAAATACAATCTAAAAATACTATTTCATTCCAAATTATGCTGAAAAAAATATATGAAAAATATGATGTAAACAAGTCTGCGTCTCGCCCTTATAATGTATTTTACTTTGTAGATACATAAAATGACCTTTGACTTTGTGTTTGTGGTAAAAAGGACAAACAAAAACAATTTAATATGATGACTATTAAAACTCTATGAGTATAACAATATTATTCAGGTACTCGATTTCACTAAAATTGTTCGATTTCATTTATTCATGAATTTCCTACAAATATTAAATAAAATCTTCAAGTGAAATTTGTTATCGACAGCAAAATATCGTATTAGAATATTTGAATAGAAATAACGAAGGGGGAAATCAAGAAGATATTTTATTGATTGAATTTATCTAACGATTTCTTCTTCCAGTATTTATAATAATAAATTTATCTGAAAAACTTTTAACTACGTAGTTTATTTCGATTTGAGCAAACTATTCCTATAATTTAGTTAACGAGTACCGACTCAATGACAAGTTACTCTGGGGAAAACTACACTTTTCTCGACTCTCTTAACGACTTTATTCTAACAATGCCCACTAAAAAAATGGTAAAATAAGTACTTGGATAACTATATTTTTGTAGAGCATTTTATTAGTTATATAAAACACCCATTGATACATTATCTTCAAAACAAAAAAAATATTTATTCATTGTAAATTCGATACCAATGTATATATATATATCTCTCGTCAGTTCCATTCAACGGGAATATTATGTGAGTATTCTCATAACGAAAACTCTTCAATGTATTCTAAAAATAAAATAATGAGGCGCGCGTGTATTTACACGTGAATTGTTTTTTTAGTATAGACTACGAATGAATAATCATTAGTGTTTATTGCATTAATTATTTTTTAAATGAAATCCACGTTAATACCATCAAATAAAATAATATTATTAGGTGCTTTCCCGTAAAAAAATATTAGATCTTGTCAAATGATTTCATCATATTAGGTTGAAATATAATCCCAGGCATATTTCGGATTCAAGCCATGAAATCAAAAGGATAAAATGGAACATTTACAATATTTTGAGTCCTTGAAAGTGGAAAGGGGCGGCACAAGGCTGACCTAAACGCCAACCTAGAAACATCCCTGACCCCATTCGATGTTTGAGCCTGTTCTAATTCACAGGGGGTCTGGAACCTATATAATTTATCTTTACATCACAATAAATTTACTTATCATTTTTAAAATGAATATACAAATTTGAATTAAAACGAAACTAATTAATTTTGCATTAGTATTTTTTT
>JAGTTH010005127.1:0-11564 GCA_022606485.1 Agraylea sexmaculata | reverse complement strand
TGTCAAAGGCTTCTCAATTTCCACCATAATATGATGGAAACAGTACACCATCATATTTCAAACTGTTGACATTTCACTATGAAAGACAAGCCAAATATTTATCTTTTCGAAATATTTCAATCGCGTTTACTATCGAATTACCAGTAAGTACCACTCATGATTTTATGATGGCTGAGTGAACTGTTTTTCAATGTTTTTTTTTTACAAAAAATATATTACACACAATGCGTCATTAATGGAAATAGATGGATTCTTGTATACAAGATAATCGATAAATATGTGTTTACCAAATCTCGTCCCAAAGTGTGAAGAAACAAATTTTCTATTGCTGACAATTTTGGAGCACTGCGCGACTAATATTCGGTAAAATTTTCGGATATTAACAGAACAATCATTAAAGAATTAATTATATTGATAAAATGAAATAACCATTTTTTTATATTTGCATTCAACTTGTCCCATGAATATAAGTATTATAACTGTAGATTTAATGTTTTTTGTAAATATTTGAGAGTTGAAATTAAATAATAAAGCAATAGTATAAAGGAAATCTTTGCAAAGCTCGAATTTGTCAAAGCACTTCATTACACCCACTTGGACTAAATTTCAATAAATCCAGGTAAATATTTCTTATGTAATGTTTATGTATTATGTAAAAAATATTTAATCAATTTTTTTTTAATGGTAACACTTATTATGTTTAACTACGTTCCATATTCAAAACTAAAAATGTGAACCCCGGAGCGTTGAAATATTTATGGCTGTTGTTTTTAAAAACCGTCATATATTACATATGTATTTAAAAATGAAGAAGAATAAGAATACTATAAATGAATAAGTGCTTCTATTAATTATCTAAATCTACTTCATTTATTCATATAACTGATAGTGAGATTGCCGACATTAACATGTTAACTATAACGGTTGATTGAATTAATTTAACTCATTATAATCTTTTTTGAGATAATTTTGCCATATAATAAAAGCCTTTAAAATATTTTAAATTGGAATATACTCTGTAAATAATGAAAATATGATATCGACACGTGACTAGAAATATCACTGCTCACTGACTCGTTTAATGCGAACGACTTCTTCGACTCCGTCAAATGTAATATACATTTTCAATTGAAATCATATTCATCAGAGATATCGTGATCGAAAGGATTTGGAGCTTCATATAAAATTATGAGTGTTTTCAAATTGTATTCCTGAAATGCACTGTAATTAATTATTATGTGTTAGTCAAACTGAATATCTAGGCAAAATGGTTATTTGCAAATATCTAATCAAATATTCCACAACTTGTATTTAAATTGAATTGAATCTTTGAATGGATGTATTAAAAGTGATTCTATACAATATACATTACAATTTCTTTATTAAGTTTTTACAATAATTGATAGAACAATCCATCTTTGGAAATAGTCTTAGGTGTACAGAGTATATAAATCTTTTTCCCTATAACTAACATGATATTTATTTAAATTTGAAATGAATAATATTATTAAATTGTAGAAAGAATGAGGAATAAATAAAAACCCATTTACAAATATGAAGATTATTCTATACAATGCGTTTCTTATATAAAATAACATCTGTATAATACATAATATATTAAATGTAATTTCACAATTAGGTTCTTTTTTTTAACTGAAAGCTGATATTTTTTAAATTTAAGGATAGTGAAAATACATTGTATTATCTCTTGTTCATATTTTTAAAACAAATACTATGTATTTTTTTTAAATAATTAGTTAAAATTCATCCCACAATTTTTTATTGATCTTCCTTGGATTATTTTCTAAACCTTAATTGTATACTATTTTATGAAATAAGATTTTAGCTATTTCATATTTTTAAATTATAAATATATTTTAATTAGTTCAACCAGCGTAAAAGCTCAGGGGATAAGAAACGTGGCTACAAATACTGTGGTCATAGGTTCAAATCCCACTCAAGTCAATTTTTAAAATGATTTGATCGGTTATTACGACTGGGAGATCGGGAATAATATTAATAAAATCCCGATAGGTCATCTTGGTCCAGGTTTACTCTGATTTCCTGTATTGTAAGTTAAATACTGATTATTAATTCGGTGACCTGTGTAACTGGTAATAGTTATGATCTCAAAAATAAAAGCTCCTCGGGTAGTAAATAAATAAATAAAATAAGACATCATTGATTTTTTTTTAAATAGTGAAATACCAACATAATTTATCAATGATACAATCTTTTGATCTGATCAAGATTCCCTAGTTTATAAAAAGTGTCACCCTATTGCTGGCCTATTACATAATAAAAGTCAGCAATTTCATTTCAATAAAAATATTTTCAACTAGATAGATACAATTTAATCGATCAATGTTCTTTCATTGATGGATTGGTATGGTTTAATTGATTGATGGTTTTCAATATTGTGTTATTTCTATCTTGGTTTTTTAATAATTTAATACAATATACAGATGCAAAAGGAAAACTAATATATTTCTCTTCTTTTATTGGAAAGCATGTAGGCTTTTTGCTGACTGTAGAACTTTTCCAATTACGGTAGGCGCAGATCAAGAACTTGCAAATATCAATGATTCCCAATGGTTATTGACATATTTTTCTTACGTGGAATTAATCAAATCAGATTTTTTTGTCTGATTAATATCACCACGAGGAGAATCCTTTATTACAATTTGTATCAAATGTATTTTTTTAATTCAAACTTTAATTATTAAAAAGGTTGATGACCTCGTGCGTCATAGTGTAATGGTTCAATATTCGAAATTTTTGAAGGAGTTTGACGTCACATCTGATAGAGGTTCTGTACAATATCTGGCAGACTACCAAATAATTCCTCTCACACTTTACCATGTACTAATTTACTATGTAAAATTACGAGTATCGAGCTGTGTCCAAAATACCCTGATATAACTTGGACTGCCCATAAATTACTACCGGACTTAATTGTCATTAGGACAACCAGGCGTAAATATCAAACATAAAAATAGTCCCCAATGAATTCAGTTCAACATATACAATAACAAAGATTACGATATGAAATTATAGGATGTAATTTAATTAAAATTATCTCAAAAGCTACAACACTTGTACATCACTCATACATGTACACGCAATATAATTTGAATTAGCAAGATTGCGAGGCGGTAGAAACAGCGCCTCAAACGGCTGACACACGAAACTCTTTGGTGCCTACCTGTATGCCTGGCTTCATTTGTGCAACTAATATTATTGGCACCTTTTTATATGTATATAATGTATATACGCTCATTGCCAGTGCAGTATTTAATACCAAAAACGAGTTTAGGCTACACCACCGATATTAAAAGGCCGAACAAGTGGATGATGAATATCAAGTTGACGGAACAAGCAGACGATTCTTAGTCACAACTGAGTGAGATATCCCGAAAATATTTAAACACCGTATTTATAAAAAATACAATACACAAATCGAATTAAATGTCAATCAGAGAAGTAACACATCCCTCCGGAGCTCTAATGAATTGTAAGTGAAGGTAACCAAAAATAATTATTCTCCTCTGCATTCTCTGGGTAAATCTAAAACACCACCGCCAATAATATCTGCATGTCTAAATATAAATATGGCGGACCAAGTAGATGTGGCTGAGTGAGACAGTTAGTGTTGCCTCTCTCAAACTCATCTGCTTGGTCCGCCATCTTGATATTTATCATCCACTTTTCAGGTATTCGAATATCGGTGATGTTTTAGATTTATTCAGAGAAGTCAGAATAGAATAAATATTTTTTGGTTACCTTCACATATAATTCATTAGAGCTCCGGAGGGATTTGTTCTTTTCCCGATATTTCGTATAATTACTGCTTGAATATTTGGATTATTTTTATTGTATTTTTGTAACTTAATCAAGTTACAAAAATACAATAAAAATAATCTGTAGCTCAATAGATTTATAGAAATGCCTAATGCCGCGTACAGACACTCGTAAATATAGACGAATATCGAGAGTGTGTGGTGAATTTTTACTAAATAAAATCAAATTTATCGAGCATCGATCATCGGATTTGCGGAATATTGCGAATATATTATTTAAAAATATCAAATTAAATTCTCGCAAACATTCGCGCAAGTTACGGAGAATTATGTATATGTTAAAAATAAATAGACTTAATAACACCTAAGATTTTTTCAATAGTTTATATGTATATTACATAATGAAATTGATACAATTTGGAATGTATGACTGTTACTGAAAATAGGCTTGTTGTTTATCGACTATTCTATAGAAACAGGGCACCAACTTTTATACTTTAGTTAAAATGTTGATGTTTCCATAAACTGGAACCATTAAAAGTCACATCGCCATATGTATTATAGATGTAAAATCTATTTGTACTTAATGCCAGGGGGCAGACTGTGAAATATTCAGGTTTTGATAATAGTATTGTGTGTGAGGACACAATGTGCTTATCAGATAAGTGAGGAGGTTTTCAATGATATATGGTTAGAAGGTTTTAGTAGAACATTTCGTTTATCGGTGACAGTTTCCCTCCCCAAATACTGCGACCTGATCGTAAATTATCAATTCGCTTCTTGTTTCATTTCAGGATTGTTTCACTACAAGACTACAAGAGTTTTTCATAAAAAATAACCCATTCATACCAACGTCCATAAATACTTAAATCCATTCAATTTATCTTGTTTGATCGCATCTGTAAAAAATACAACACAATCACATATCAAATATTCCACTGATTTTCGAATACCATTTACAAAACCACCGGCACATTTCATGCAAAACCACATTCGTATTAACACGTTTTCAGTTTCAGTAAAGGGATTTTATTAAAAATATCCATGATTCACGTAAAAATAGTTTCTTTTCTGATTACAGATAAAAAATTCATCATCACATAATAAATGGATTTCTTAATCACAACGTACTATCTTAAAAATCACTAATTCTTTTCTTAACATTTTATGATAATATTTTGATTGGTTTGTGTTTTATCAGTGAATTTACAATGGATTCACAGTATTTATCCAGGACAGCCAATTAGTTGTATAAATTGACATATTTATATTTGATAATTGAATAATTTACTACATCCAAGCGATCAAATGAAAATACGATCTGCAATTGAAATTATCTTAGAAGTGTTTCGAATCTGCTCATATGTAATTGGATTTAAGCAAATCCATAATTTAATTTAAATATTCAAAGAGCTTTTCATACTTCGGTTAGTGTACGCGAATTTCAATTATTATATTTTCGAAGGTATTCTGAAAAAGTTTTCATTTATTAAATTGATTGTCTTCATATTAAGAATATAACTAAAATATTCTACAAATAAACAACAAGTATTTTATCGTTTATTTTGAATATGAATATAATAAAATGGTGTAATTTTAAGAAAAAAAATATACATTTGTAATAAATATATATATACGGGGAATTTCGAAAACTATGGAAATAAATAATATATATATATTTAAATATATTTAATGGTTTTTCAGTTTTTGTTTCACGAACTCCTTTTGAAACTATTTAAAAAAATCTTTGTTTAATGTATTTACGCCCATTAAGGCAATAAATAATTATTTTAAAAGACTCTCCAATAAAAAAATGAGTGTGGAAGAAAACGGTATTTAATAATTATATAAATTCAACTTTATATATACTGTACATATAATATAAGAATTAAATCTATTTACAGATGTTTAAGTTGAAAAATTTTATCTTAATTTAGACTAACTGTTAACTAAACTGTTGTTTATTAATTTTCCTGGAATACTTACTTTGAGAATCAGTGCTATATTATCATAGTGTCTGGAAAAGTCATCGACCCATCCTAAAATTGAGAATTTCAATAGTTTTATTTAAAATATATATATATAAATAATGTAATCGAGATGGATCACTCATTGTGTTTCTCTTTAACTGTGGTGGCATAAAGAAGCCAATCAATCAAGTCGATTCGTGGTGAATTTTTTTTTCTCGTAGGCCTGTTTGTACAATATTTTGCAAAGTGGCTCAACAGTCGTACAAATAAGGCTTTTCATTGGACATGACAGAAAAAGCCAGACTAATATTCTCATGTTTTCTGTCAACGCACTTGTCTTATACTGTGACACTGTAATTAGTGGAGAGTTTAAGATAAATTTAGCCATAAACTATGAACATAATGATAGAGAAAAGAATAGATCTTTATTAATATTGGGGGGACAAGTTTTATGAGGTATTTGAATCTTATAAGCTTTGGTTCATCACTGCTCTGATACAAAAAGATATACATTATGTAAATTGAAAACGATATGATTTTTCAATATATATGCAAATTAGTTTCCCATGTGGGTTTTTCATGAACAACATTATATACCGAACATTTTGAAAACCCCATAAATACGACTTGATCTCTTTAGGCTGTTCGTAAAATTTAATTATAATACGTTCCACTAAAAAGACTTCATAATATCAAAGCAGACGATTGTTTTCATTCGGCCGAAAATGATAAACGATTCATTCTTCAAAATGTAAACACTAATTTATCAACTCGCGTACAAAAGAATGGGGAAGAAATAAAAAACTGACAGAGAAAGATGGAATGCAAAGCGAAAAAAATAAATACTAAAATGTGAGGATTTTCTTCCCACTTCGACTAACAAAGTTTGTCCTCCTTTTGTTCTATTTATATGAAAGACGGACACGCGACCCGATTACGATTGTATTTTTTTTATAAATAATATTTTATTGTAAGATAATATTCAGTACCTGCAATGCGGTATACACCAATAAAAGTGTGATAATATATTGAATTACTGACCTTTTTACTAGGGGTGAAATAAATATTAGACGTGACAAAAATACGATTGTTCAATCATCGTGAAATTTCAGCCATTGAGAATAATTGTGAGTGATAGATAGATTCTACGTGGAAACAAATAAATAAAGAAACCAGATTCAATATTTTATTATCAATGTGATGAAAAAAAAACAAGGATGAGATTGTAGTAAAAAAAGATGTTTGGTGTTTATTTATTCAGGTTTCCTGGCGAATTTCCAATAGCAAGGAGCAGTTTTCTTCACAGCCTATTCAACAACCCTATATGAAAATATGTTACTGAAAACTTATTATGCAAGTCAAAATAAAAATTGAATGTTAACCTCATACACTTTTTAATTATAATAAATATTTTGTTTATTCTTAATCAAATTTATATAGTCCAATTAGTAAATGTGGTCAGGTTGGGAATTCGAAATGATTAAGATAAAGGATAATTTCAGGCTTGAGTTAATTATGTCTTAAATGACGGAGACGAAGAAGGGTTGAAGGCTTCTACTATTGTATGAAGATATTAAGGATCCGACAATAAAAGATGTTTACTGCCTCCCCTGTGAAAGCATCAAAGATCGTGACTTCTCCTTTTGGGTCGTGGTTTTACACTCATCTACCCTATAACAACAAAATCTTGTTCAAACGGTGGAAAATCACACAAATCAACAAAAATACACCCTGAATAGAAGAGTGGATGATCCTTAGAAATCCGTAAAAATGTATACATTTTAAAAAGTTAATTTTGATGGAAATCAGTTCATTAAATGGGGAGACTTACGCTTGAGGCGTTTAGAATCAAAAGCTTATCTAAAAGTTTATTATAAGCATACGTCATAGAATTCAAGAAACAACAATAGTACGTAAACAAGAACATTACCTCTAACGGCACACACGGTCAGCAACCTAAGACATTATGACAACATAGTGTTTACAATAGTTGTTGTTGATGCAAATACTGTCAGCGACCTTAGGCGTTATGACAACATAGTGTTTATTGTTATTCATTTGAACTTGACCTTGAAAATGTGTTATTTTTTTGTTATTGTATGATGAGATCGTATATTCTCACTCATTATAATAACCTAAGACTCACAAACTGTCTCAAAAAATTCTTTTATTATTATTAAATTATTTTTTACACGAAAAAAATCTTTCTCTGAAAAAAAGGTCTCTTTTAGATTATTTTTTTAATTTGATCGTATTGTAATTACATATTTTCCTTTAATTTATTTGAAGTTCAACCAAAGACGGGTTGTTTAAACCGAGCGGATTTTTGAGAGGGTTTTTTTAGACACAACAACGTGTTAATTGTCTGTCGGTGATCTTAACTATTACTAGTTACACAGGTCACCGAATTAATTATCACTATTTACCTTACAGTACAGGAAATCAGAGTAAACCTGTATCAAAACGATCTATCGGGATATTCTTATTATTCTCAGTCGTAAAAACCGATTATATATATTTTTTTAATTTCAGAAGAAAATAAAACTGAGAGGTATTATTTAATTATTTCTAACGCATTACCATAACTCGATTCCATTTTGGAGAAAACAGCATTTGAAAATATCATTCTTTTATACAATACTAAACTAGCTGTAAAGTTTTCTTGGTACTTTTGGTATGTAAAATATTTTTCCAGTATATAACAATGACTTTATATTACTAAGACATTTTATTTTAAATGGGCATATAAGTGTCTTTTTACCCACCAATATAATAGATTTGAGATATTATTATGAAAAATAAATTATATGTTAAAAGATGTATCATAATTTTGTTGTTTTAACCTCCTTACACAAGTTCTAAGAATTTCCCACCTAAGTCCTAAAGTCTTCAACTAATTCCGCATCCTTCACGAAACATTTTTCCCAAGGCATCCCCTGTCAAAGTAAAACCTCTATCCATTTATTCATGTACGTTACTCATCCTTTAGCCTTTAAATGTTTCAATTTTGTATGAGAGAATTTACATATCTTCTGTGGGAGAGATTGAAATCACTTATTGTATAATTTGGTTGAAACTACCACTTTTTATGAACACTATTCAGTTTTAGCATCTTGAATATAAAGGCTTAAAATCATCATAAAGATGTTCATCTACATTCTGTTTTTTGTAGTAGAGCTATTTTAATACATTTATATTTTCCTTGATATTTGTGAATTTATGGTGTCGTAAAACTTGTCCGAGTAAAGAACAAAAACCTTCTCTAAAACAGTTGTCTCCTCGTTATTTTTTTAGTCGTAAACACTTACCTTTTATCCAAAAAACTGCCCTTATTATTTTTGCATTCATATGTAAATACAATCTGATAAAATGGAAATTTTCAATTCTCAATAGGTAATATATCCACTAATAATTTTAAATCAAATGATATTTTTTTATAACTTTGTGTTCTTCGTTGGCTATTAATATATATTAATATGGCTTAGTATAAATTATGCGCAAGATGTACTTGAAGAGTTTAACTTCATATTAGAGTTTAAAGTTTTGAGAGGCTTTGCGATTTTCCACCGAAGAAAACGAGGTTACCTACTGTGTACATAATATTACCTTGTTCATAGTTTGAGCATTAGTTTTACACGATGAAAGAGGAATAGTATGATTAAAATGTTTAAAATTAAATAAATATAATAGAGAAAATATTTTATAAAAGATACCAAAAGCGTCGCATCGTTAATGGGATTCAAGTTTAGAATCAACACTTTCAGCAATCTTGCTCAAGAAAAACAACCATTTATCACACTTAAAGCAAATCGATTATATTAATTAAATAAAGCATTTACTAAAAATATTATACAATAGTTAAGTTTAGAATTATGATTCATTATATCTTCTCAAATATCATTGGTTAAAACATTAAAATTTACAACCCCACGCTTCTTCATAAAAAGATTTAATATATGGTCTTTAACGTAGTTTTTATAGGAGTAATAGAGAGATATGATAATAAAATTGAATCGCTTGTGTTAAATCTAAGCTTATTCTGATTCATAAAAAATGGCAACTGAAAAAAAGCTCCTTGCCAATAAATACCACGAATACATTACCTAGTAACATATTTATTTAAAAAAAATGATACAATTATTAGGAACAATTTTTTGTTAATAATTTAAATATTTAATAAGGTGGTAGGTTATCGCGAAAATAATGGATTTTTTTAAGTATGTTGAAAATTTTTTCTGAATAATTATATACACGTAAATGGGGTTCTTCTGTTTCTTCTTTATATAAAACCATCTTGGAATCTGTTGTTTCATTAAAGTACTCATTAGTAACTGTTATTGTGTCTGTTATATGTCATAAAAAATATATTTTTAATTATTAAAAAATAAAATGTGTATATTAATTTTTTTTCGCTTATATTTTGCGATAACCCACCACCCCATAAAATAATTTCAGTTATTTCAATTCCACCCCGTATACATATAATCCAGGTTGAAATATGTTAAATCTTCAAACAAAAATAAAAATGATCATTTTCATGAAATCCACAATAAATTTTATATATATATATATATATATATATATATATATATATATATATATATATATATATATATATATATATATATATATATAGAGAGTATCCACAATAAATTATATAATCAATCTTTCAGATACAAAACCCAAGTTTGATATATATTTATTGTGTATTATATTTTGTTACAAATAGATTTTTATATGGATTTAGAGTGGTTTATAATAATCTTGTAGATATCTACATTGGTGACAAGTATAAATGTTACCGTTACCGTTACAGTATAAATTGAAATCCCCAATGATATGATAATGTGGGAAATGTAAATATATTTTCGCATAGAAATGTATATATGTATAACTACATTAAAAAGAAGGATTTATGGCCACCGCCAAAGCCTTTGTTGAGACTTACGCATATAACCCCAACACGATTTATATACAAAATTCAAATTGCGATTAAATTTAGTACTTTTGTGAAATATATATATATATGTTTATTGATTAATTAATGATGTATTTCAGGATCAGCTGTGGCGATGATAGGGGCCAATCTTCGGTTTGGCTCCGGATCAACAGCCAATGCCACACTGAATGCCACAAAGATGTTCCAGTGTCATCCTGGTGGCAATACTGAAGCTGCTGTAATCTTCGCATTAGGATCTTTAGGAATTGTGGCTAACCTGGCACTCATGGGAGTCATCTTGAGTAAAAGACAACTCAGGAGGTAAGTGCCATTGTTAAAACACCATCACATTTTATTGCAACGCTGTATTATACGAACATATATTTCTAAATACTAAAATTATTATTTATCTTGTTTATTGGGAGAAATATACTATTGGTTGGAATAAGGGCATATACTGAAAAATGAAATCAGTTTCAGGATAATCGAGTAAAATATTATATCTTTAATATGTATTCGATAAGTGGTGAACAATAGCCAAAAGTTTTTTACACACAGATCGATACAGAGTTTATTTACATAACCCAATTTAACAAGGACTGGGACGTATATTCATACATTTTAATCTAAATCTTTATTTTTTATAATTTTGACATAAATATAAAAACTTTTTTGTTTTAAGACTGTGATAAATATTGACGAATTTCAAATATCTAATCAAATTTAAGATTGATATATTGTGTGATTACAATGTACAAACTCCCTATAAAAAGGATGAAAAATTAATTGATTTTCGAAACAAAAAATATCAGTGATTTATTTTATTAGGAAAAATATTATTAATTTTTTTTTTGC
>JAGTTH010005124.1:0-60698 GCA_022606485.1 Agraylea sexmaculata | reverse complement strand
AAACCTTTTTACCTATAACTAACATGAGAATAACATTTTTATGTGACATTAGAGATACTTTAATGATAAAAAGTATGGGAAAAAAATTAAAAAAACCCATATTTTACATTGTTATGGTGCATCCACACACTCGCACAATCAATATTCCCCGAGTGTTTGTACGCAGCATAATATTAATTTTCGTTGCTTATGCGTGTAGAGCAAATATCAAATACGCGAAGAGCCTATTTTATAATATCGTAATATAATATTATAAAATTTTACGGTGTGACTATAAAATAAGAGTAAAATAAATATTATGAATAAATTTTTGATTATTCTAGTTTCAATAATATGTAAGTACATGGTTGATCCTGATTGGAATATTGAGTATATGTATCATATAATGCAGGGGTTCTCAACCTTCTTCGTATTTTAAAATAATATGTATATTATAAAATCTTTGATTGGCTGAGGTCGATCACGGAACATTACCTATATATTACAATTTCTTTATTATGCATAAGTTTTTACAGTGATTGATAGAACAATACATCTTTGGAAATATACTTAGGTGTACAAAGTGTTTACATCTTTTTACCTATAACTAACATGAGAATGTTTTATTTAAATTTGACATGAGTAATAGTATTTAATTATAGAAAGAATGGGAAAAAAATAAAAGCCCATTTACAAATTTGAAAATTAATAAATAATAACAACGATAAAAGCAATATTAACAAAACAGTTACAAAATATAATGCTTAAAAAACTAAATAACAATTTATTTGGGTAAAACCAAATTTGAGTTGAGTGGATTATTGGAAATTTTATTTTATTTTTAAAAATAATATCAGTTTTGGAAGTCCATTGGTAAAATGAACTTAGGTTTCCTCGAGACATATTTGGTTTTATTTTACATGTCTTATGATTGGGTTAGTCAGGAGTTAGTCATTTTAATTGTAATGTTTTTTACTCCAAATCTGCGATATTTGCTTTGATCATTTTTTAATATGTCTCGTGGACTTGCTTCTTTAAGAAATGTGCCAGGTTCAAGATCTAAGGCCATCTTAAGACACTTGTTTTGGACAATTTGAATTTTATTAATATGGCTTTTGCCGCAGTAGACCAAGCTGGGCATCGTACCAGAGAATCGGTCACAATGGTGATTTATAAAGTAGCTTATTCTTGGGTGACAGCTGACTACGCCCCTGTTAATAAGTGGATATAAGGTGTTAATAGCCAGGTTGCTCTTGTCCACAGCATATTTTATATGCTTGGACCAGTTCAACTTGGAGTCTAAGATAACTCCCAAATACTTGACTTCTTTGAGCCAAGGAATTTGTTCGTTATTGATACTAAGAGGGGGATGTGGGATCGCTTTCTTTTGTTAGTAAATATTATTGCTTCAGTTTTACTCTCGTTGAGTTTTAATTTCCAGCGAGAGTAATACTGTGTTAGTAAGTCTACAGATGCTTGGAGGCGTCTACGAATTGTGTCTAATCTGTAAGATGATGTGAATATAGCGGTGTCATCCGCGTAAAGAGCTAAGGAGCAATTACGAGGAATAGGGATGTCATGGATGAAGAGATTGAAAAGATAAGGAGCGATAATACTTCATTGCGGAACTCCCGCAAGGATTGGATGCTGTACAGATTTAACATTGTTAATATCTACTGAGAATTTTCTGTTTAGTAGATAAGATTGAATAACTTTGGTGAGAATATGGTGGAGTGTTAGTGTTAGGTAGTTTGTGAATGATACCATCAAACCAGACTACATCAAAAGCTTTGGCAAAGTCCAGGAAAATCATTCCCGTACTTTTTTATTATTAAAATTTCCTCTAACATGCTGTGAGATTCTTGTTAGTTGTGAAGTGGTACAATGGCCCGGTCTAAATCCGAATTGTTCATTAGGAATGACGCAATCCAGAGTTTTCGCAGGCGGGTTAATATGACTTTCTCTAGGATTTTACTCATGCAGGGGAGGAGACTGATAGGACGATAGCTACTGGGAAGGGATTTGTCTTTACCAGGTTTAAATATAGGGACTACTTTAGCTGCTTTCCAATTATCTGGAAAATATCCAAGAATAAGACACGAGTTAAATATTTTAACCAAACAATCAAGAGCCTTTTGTGGTAAGTGTTTAATAAGAGTGTTGTTAATGTTGTCGTGTCCTGGTGATTTTTTATGTTTTGAGTTTTGAATAATATCAGAGATTTCAGAAAGAGTTACCTCGTCAATCTCACATTCAGAATAGTTGTGAAGATTCCTAATTGACTTAGTAACTGCTTGTTCTGTGAGATCTGTAGTGTCATTATGTGTCAATGTGTGTGCTTTAACGAATGTTTCAGCGATGAGATCAACTTTCTCCTGAGCCTTGTAAATAATTTTATTACACTCTTCGCTCCAGAGCGGAGGGATAAAGGATGTTTTTCTAGTCATCGACTTACACATCTGCCAAAGTGAGTTATTTTGCGTTTTGAGAGACCTTATCTTCTGTTCCCAGGATTCATTTTTATGAATTTTAATTTTATGTTTAATTTCTAAAATTAGCGCATTTATGACAGATTTGAGTTTACAATTTCTTTTCTTTCGCCACTGATTCATTAATCTATTTTTTACATGAATTAAGTCCACAATTTCAGATGGAAGTTTGTTCTTAAAAGAATTGTTAATGGTTGAACATTACCTAAGATGGTTTTCTACAGTTCGCGAGTTTAAGTAATATATTTTTAATCCATGTATCGGTTAATTTTATTTAACGCTTATTCATAGGTGTATTCAGGTAATGTTCTGTTCTACTGATTATAATGGCCATCAAGGTGAAAGACAGGTGTGTTTATTAATTCAGTTGTCTATTGAAATGGCGTGCCGAGGCTGGATGGTGATGATTACAACGCAGACAAATGCAATAAGACTGTTTCATTATTTATAATAATTAACATGAAATATCTCAGTGTTATCGAAATGGAGCTCTCTTTTTATGCCAGTCTGTGTTCAGCCATTGTGAAAAGAAGAAGATATGATAAACTCTGCATCGCCATGAATAGACGTCAGAGTTTCTGTAAGATTTATATACAACTTAGAATATACATATTATAAATACGCAATATTTATCTAGAATTGTCACATTTTAAAATAAAATACCTATGTATATTTTCACGGAAAACGGTTAAGAAATTGTTTGATTATTGATTTATATTTATAATATCTGTGTCAAATCACACAATCTTTCTCGTGATGTTATAAATATTAATCATCGTTTTTAAGCCAGAATGATTAACTAAATTTTTTATATAAAATGAGTCATCCCAAAAGACATTATCTGCTGAAAAATCACTCAATTTCAGCACAAATGTACAAATTACAAACTGCACGACTGAAAAATTATTCAATACATATTGTTTAATTTTGTTTGAAATGAAAGTGTATTTTTTTGACACAACAACGTTACATAATCGCCTCGGTATTTACATTACAATCCAGGAAATAACATTAAACCTGGATCAAGACAATCGATCTCTCAGTCATAATAACCGATCGAATCATTTTTTTTTATTTGAGCGGGACTTGAACCCATGACCACCATGAATTTTAGTAAAAAAAACTCGTTTTTCTCGATAAATTATAAAATGTAGTGACTTTTAGCAATAATTGTCGATTTCCCTACAATGTATAATTAATGATGTACGCGTATAATCCAAGGCGATTTATAAACACAACAAAGATAAAGTGCTTCAGATAATCGCTTATTTGATAAATTGTACTCATCGATTTTGACTGTAAAGCTATTGTTATATTCAAATTAATGTTTCAGATCTGCGTACAGCCTTTGGCCTTTTGGATAGAGACAGTGACGGACACGTTACTCTGACAGAACTACAATTCATGCTCAGAAACCTTGGAATCACAGTCAAGGATGAACTTCTACACGACCTCATGAAGGATGCAAGTTCTGAAGGTTAGTTTTAAGTCAAAGAAATAAATGTAGATTGACGGTCATTATTTTAATGTATTCCATAAAATCTATCGATGTAATATTTTGATTGCGTAAATCGAGTTTTATTAGATATTTTGGTGATATTAATTTAATATAAATATAAATATTATAGTTATGCCTATAAAAATTTGATGATTCTGTAGAGTAGGTATATAAGACTACGTGATATTATTTTCATGAAGATTGTAGTATAAATAGCTTGTATAGAGTAGTGTAATGGTTAAAAAGTATATAATTTATCATGGCGTATCAGCGACCACGGCGAACAGCTGTTCTGATAATTTCTGACTAGCATTTCGGCCCGTTAAAGATAAAAAAAACACTAGCATCAACTCGCGACGGTCCTGATTCAGGTGACAATTAGGTGTATAAATATCAAGATGCTAACAAACTGCAAAGAGTTTGACAGAAGCAACGCCAATTGTCTCACTCAGACTCGTCTGCATGGTCCGCCATCTTAATATTTATACATCCAGTCTGTCATTTTAACGGTTCAGTCAACTGAAAGCTACTTACTTCATCATATTATCTATATTGTGATCCTCGCTACGGTCCTGTAATTACCTAGACGATTTGTCTTCGTTCACGCTCAATATCCACACATTGTGAATTTTCCTCTTCAAGAGTCTAATATTATATTATAATGGTCAGAAATTATTCCCCATTTAGATACAAACTGCTTGAGGAGCTTCGTAACGTATGAATAATTACACAAAAATGTTAATTTTATGTTCAGGACAGTCAGGATTATCATCACCCTCGGATTAGGTTGATTAATTTAGGTATGGAAGTACAAGCGATAAAATATAAGATTTTGAATTTATTTTATTAATAATTCAATGTCGTGGCAAATAGCTCGTTATCATTTTTATAAGTTTCAGAGACTGATTATTCTAAAACTAAAGTGGACTATAGTAATTCTAAAGAGTGGCCTTTAATTTTTATCATTGCAAATATTCTGGATAGGTAGGGTATTGAAAAAGATAATAGATAAAAAATAATTACTTATTATTGATACTGTCCACTAACAGATAACTCAAACTGTGTAATTATTATTGAAAATTAAGGTTAGTTTATTTCCCTTATATTATAAGTCCACCTTAAATAATTATTATTTGCCGTATATACAATTTTACTTATACCCATTATTTACTATACAACTTATGTGAAGACATTAAGTTAATTAATTAATTAATTTAAAATAGTTTAAGGCCTTTTATGATATTGCAAATTTTTCTATAAAAAAGGTAATTTATTGATTTTAAAATAATTTATTATGTAGCTTTAAAGTTGTCGGTCATTAAGTAAGATAAACTCGCTGTCCGACTGTTGGAGCCGCCATGGCCCCTAATTAAAATATTTTAACTTCAATTATAGAAATGTTGTATAGAATTAAAGTACATTAATTATTAGTATAGTATAATTTAACAATTATATACATAGGTGTGTGGAAATATAAATACTGTACCAAATTTAAAAAAACGAGATGTATATTAATATTATTTAAAAATGAGTGAAGCTTTTTATCATGCTACTAAGCGATATAGATTCGCTATCAATATTACTACAGCTATAAACCGAAGCTAAGTCAGCTTGCGTAGTCATGCTTTAAGTACGGCGTAGTCGGAATATTACTACGGCGTAGTTTCCATTCTCCTTACACAAAAGCACTAGTTCTTGAATTATCTGATTTATAAAATACGCGAATTCCCGATAAGATGTATACTATTCACAGTGTGATTTATTTTCATAGAAATACAACACGCGACTATTTCATTTGACCATTACTCGGAATTGGCATGAATGTTACATTGTTGAATTTATGCATATACAAAATTCATTATTGTTTAAAAAAAAATAGTTGGATAGCTTATTCTCGAGTTTGTATACGAAATATGTTTGTTCAAATTAGTACATCTTGTTGTATGATAATTTTATTCACCTTTTATTTTATACAATTAATTTTAAAATATATAAAATCAGTAGCAGTGCCTTCATGGCAATCTTTAATTGGTTTCAAAATCACGTGATTTTAGATCGAAAATCAAAACGCATGAATTTTTCAAATGTGGGAGATATTTTACATTTAAAATGAGACATTCACAAAGCATTTCCGCAAGATTATTATTGTATATTTTTTAATGATTATGTATATTATAAATATACGTACAACAAAGTTTGTAACTATCCCATAGCTCATTGTGTTTCTACGGGCGAAAAAAATAAAATCTAACACAAAAGAAGTAGTTTCAGTTTATGGTGTCGTGCCTAGGATTAACTATGGGTATATTTATTGCGAATCAATGAATCGCTCGTAAAAAGTAAACAATGATCGATGTTATTTGTTGTGATTTCGGAGACCTTTCTCATGATACATTCCTTGAATCTTTTTGTAGAGAAATAACTGCGATGGACGCCATTTTGTAATTGCCGGCTTTTAAGAAAATGGAAGTGAACTATGGTCAATTAAACGCAAAAAGGTCAAAGGCGTCAAGCATCACATAAAATATAGCATTGATGTAGTAAGTTATTCATGTTTCGATCGAAACTGGAGTATTTATGTATGTGTGAAAACCACAATGACCTCGCCGAGTAAAATATATTTTTTTATGAAACAATCTAGATGTATATCAGAGTTTTATATAAAATACATGTTTACCTCACATGCCATATTGAATGAACGAGTCATTTACCAAAACAAACATTTCCCCGCGATGAGATTAGTTTGTATTGCATATTTTGATTTAGTGATAAGTTGTTATCTTATCCCATATGTATTCAATCGTTTTGTTCAAACAATACTGAAAAGGGCAATGTTATTTGGATATAAAAAAGATATTTGTACACGAGTAAAGTGGATAGAACACTTTCTACGTAGTATGAAGATTAAATAAACAGGTCTTGATTCAAGTGTACAAATTATTCATTTAATTATACAGATTTTTTCCACTTCAAATCCACCCTATTTCATTTCAAATAAAACATATTTATTTATTTACATATGCCCCAAGGACCTTTTTGAGATGATTTTTAAAAGTATTTACTTTAGAATCCAAGAAATTAGAGTAAACCTGGATCAAGACGATCGATTTGGATTTTATTAATATTGTTCCGATGTTTTACTTGAGCGGGATTTGAACCAACACCTTCTATACAAATATATAAGGCATTGTTTGAACCCATGACTACTTTGAATACATTAAACAAATATATTGAATACAATATTTAAGACTCTAAAATGAATTGTGAATTTTAAAATACATAAAATAGTGTAAGTGTGAAGATTTGTTAGCATTTTAGGTCAACAACAATATAAAAAATAAAAAAGATTTTCTAATAATAGATTTCATCATCGTAGTACTTAGATAATCTATTTTTGAACATTTGGTTGTAATGTTTTGTTATAAATTGATTATGAATGTTCATTTTGATATTATAACTAAATATATACTACTACACTTGCAAATACACAGATACCGACACCTTATAACAGTCTTTGCCCCTTGTATAAATGTTGATTTAAACCTTATTACAATTTTATTGGTTAAAGAGAGTGACTGATTCGAAAATGATGTTAGGTTTTTAGAAGATCATATAAAAATCCTAGTCATGGATATATTATAGTTAATCAATAACAATACTGACATTTTATGGGTTACCATTCCATCCTTTAATTTAACTTTACCAGTATAATATGTTTGCTTTCGACAAAGCTTGTGTCAGCAATCTTCAAAGGATCAAGAATCAGATGAGGCAACGATTTTTATGTAAAACGGAACCAATAAAGAATCTTATTGCTTCCAATATTCTTTTCCGAATAAAATAATATCGAATTAAAAAAAAAATAACAACCTTGAGTTGAAGGGGACCTTTTCAATTCGTCACTGTTAAAAATAAATTTACACAAGGTTTTAGATAAATTTAAGCTCAGACCATCTTCGCCTTAATCCTACGATATATCTGTTTGTTTTGAAATGTTTGAGAATTGTTGGCATGAACTTTTAATTAAATTCTACACGGGCTTGCTTCAAGTGTTGTAATCTCTTAAAATATCGATTTCAGGTAACGGACTGATAGACGAAGCGGAATTCTTACAGTGGGTGAGCAAAATGGAAGCCTTGGCGAGGAATGCGACTTCTACATCGGCTGCTGGAGGCGGAGATGCTGAAGATGAGATCACCAGAGATCTCTTGGCCGCCTTCAGAGTCTTTGACCGTGACAATAATGGCTACATTACCAAGGAAGAACTACGACGAGCATTGGAAATGATAGGAGAACCGGTAACTGAGGCTCAGCTCAATCAAGTACTGGCCCTCGGTGATATCGATAATAATGGCAAGATCGATTACGAAGGTATATCATTTATTTATTTGTTCATTCTATGCCCTTAAAGATTTTTATATACACAATGTATGTAATTATTACAATAAGATAATAATACTTTCATCGGTTATCGGTGACTAGGAGATCGGGAATAATATTAATAAAATATCCATCGATCGTCTTGATACAAGGTTTCCTCTGATTTCCTGTATTGTAAAGTAAATACTGATTATTAAATCGGTGACCTGTGTAACTAATAAGAATACCGACAAACAATTAATTAACACGTTGTAGTGTATAAAAATACCCTTTCACAAAAACTCCTTGGGGGTAAATAAATAAATAAATATTATTCTATCAGCGAACTCCACGCACAATTGAAGTTCATATATGTTTACCCGTTGACAGTTCGCTGCGAATGGATTTCGCGTTCTGTTGTGCCGGGCCTTTAACTGCAGCTTATTAAATAAAAGTATATTATTTATATGACGGCATTTAAATAAAATTATAATTCTTCTGATACTAGTGAATTCCTAAATTATTTATATGTATCATAAATATATATACACATCTTTTTAACCGTAATTTTTAATAATAAATAAATTAACTAATCAGTTAATGGCTACCACAATTAGTAACCACCAATAAAAATAATACGTTATAATTTCATAAAAATGGCAGTAGCTTATGATAATGACATACACAAACTGTGCAATTATTTACGATAAAATATTCTCAATAATTAAAAGTCCACCGTGTATGAAGAAGATATACGTGTGTGTTCAGACTGAATGAATTAATTTCTTTAAATATACATACATATATAGCTTAATTTAATAATATGTTTTATTATTTACTTTCAGAGTTCGTGAAACTGTTGCTGTAAAAGTACTCCACCATTGAACGGAGAATTATTGTGATAACGTTAATTTTTCTGTTGCTGTTGTTGATGTTGTTGATGATTATTTTGTTAGAACGATGAATTATATTGTACATATTATGGAGGAATACCAAAGATATTATATGGATTTATAATGAGGAATCTCAACCCTCTCATAAAGGCCGTCTATTGAGGCGACATTTCACAAAGAAAAGCAATAAATATAAAATTGTCCTTTGTAAAAATAACAACCACAGTGATAATATCAAGTCGATATAACTAGTGCGTGTATAATGGCGATGGTCAAATCGATTCTTAAGTTCTAAAACGATTTAACTGAAGTAAAATTATAATATTATTTGAAGTACATGTGAGTGATTGTACAAGATCCACTGTGATTTTGATTGCCTATAACGTTGTAAATAAATATTTCTGCTCGTTTTGTAGCTTATATTTATCTATAATAAAATTGGGCATCTAAACAATACAATCCTTCTGATCTAAACGTCAAATAACCAAGATGGTAGCGGGATTTTTGCCTCACCCGTTACAACAAAAAGGTATGAGTGAGTTATGTATAAAATTCAACAAAATTGCATTCAAATACCTCATCTAATTTTTCTAATTCAAACGACAAAAGCTCGTATTATTTTATTAAAAAAGTACTAACAAATAAATTATCACAAAATTTATATATAATATAGTACAATAAAATAAATGTAAATTGAAAAGTCTTGATTGATCGTCGCCAGTTATGTAGAGAAATAGCGTCCATAATAATAATTGATTTAATTATTATCTTTAAATATACAAAAATCACACATTTCAAAATATACTCGTAAAAAATCCCATATCGAGTGAGTACTTCGATTTTTTAGACTTAGAAAAATGTTTAGTGTAGCAATTGAAGCACTACCGGTTGTGGCCTTTTTTACATAAAATCGTACGTATAAAATAAATAGACTGAGCAATAATAACGACTAAATAATATTTTTATCGGCTTTGATTTGATCGATATTTATTTTTTAATAAAATGTCTTCCCGGATCTTTGTTGCTTTATATCGAGATTTATTGAAAGATTGTTATTGATTGTTGACAGATATTTTATTTATGTATGATGATGTTTATTCGTTTCATATTAAAGTGAAATTATTTTAAATAAATTTTTGACTGTTTTCATTTTTATCAAATAGGGGAAACAACATCTCCAGCAATTTAATATTATTATACAATGAGCTTGCGTGCCTGTCTGATTTGAAACGTGACTTGGAAATATGAAGTATTCGCCTGAAAGCTCAAATATTACAATATGTACCATCCGTGCTGAAATCTCCATATTTTTTACTGAATTCGGTAATCGTCTAAACATCTAAACGCAATGTTATATCAAAAAAATAAGTGTAATGTAAAAAAAAACACATTGATAGACTTTTTAGCAATCATCACAAGGTTTGACTGCGATGCCATATTCATTATATGAATTTATGAAGAAAGAAGCTATCAATAGAAAATTGTGCTGCTGAGCAAAATGAATTCTACTGAAAGGGAGGAATCGTTATTTAACTGTAGAAAAAAATAACGTTCTTAGATGATACTACAGATATCAGAAGGCCGGACAAGTGGATGATAAATATTAAAATAGCGGACCAATCAAATGAGTTTGACAGAGAATTGTCTCATCTGCTCGGTCCACCATCATAATATTTTGAGGGTATACTGTTAAAATGCACTTAGTAGTATCATCAATATTAAAGCAAATAAAATTACCCAGTCAACTTTACATTTTTATTTTCTATTAGTTATTTAGTTCTGGTATTTAAAATAGAGATATTTATTTTATATTTGTAAAGATAAAAGAAGTCATTGACTTATACCACATTGTAAATTATTCAAATATATAACATAAATTTATAGTTCTGATAAGACTGTGACTTTTTTTCACTAATTCGCCATTATCTCAAAATTATGAAATATGACTTAGTGCATTTTGGCAGTATACCCTCGATTTATAGAGTTGTCTGGCATTCTCCAAACAAAAGTAATGCGGTGGTTACACAGTTTTAAAGGAACCTAGTTACTATAAATTAAGGGCCGTATTCAATAAAATAGTGTAATGAGAGTGTGTACGTGCGATGCGTATGCTTGAACACCAATACTACCAAGCTCTAGTCTATTCGTACACACACCATCTAGCACGACTCTTATTAAACTATTATATTTAAAACGGCCGTAGGTGCCCATACACGTTTAGTTAATCTGTCAGCGTTAACTGATCAGTTAAAATTGAATTTGTGTGTGAGACAATCTTTCAACTGACTCAAAAACTCGACTGACCAGTTTAACTCATAGTTAAATTGTAGCTGTATATGATTAACTCAACTGATTAAACAGTATGTGGGCTACAAGTAAAAGATTATCTCTAATATATAGCACATTTATTGAATATTCTTATTATGTATTAATAATTTTCTCATAAATAAATATAAATGTTCTAAATCTAAATTTCTACTCAGACCATAATGTAATTAATACCTAGATTACATTTTTATTAATGAATGAGAAAATGCAAAGAATCCATAGACTTAATATATATAATAATATTGATATCAAGTTCATGAATGTTTGGTTTCGATCTTAGTCCACTTCTTCAAAAGTAGGGCCACCAGTCTGCGAATGCGCAGTTCCAGCTTGGCCACAGCCACCTTGACCCTGGCCCTGATACATTTTACTCATAATGGGACTACAGGCTGATGTCAATTCCTTCAGTCTGTGTTCGTATTCTTCTACTTCAGCTAACGTATTAGACTCCAACCATTTGAGAGCCTCGTCGCATTTTGTTTTCACCAAACTTTTATCAGAGTCAGATAATTTGGAACCAGCCTCATCAGCCGCCTGCTTTGCACTGAATATGTATCCCTCCAGTTTGTTTCTGGCTTCAACCCTTTTTCTCTGATTCTCATCCTCTTCTTTGAAACGCTCTGCTTCAGCGAGCATCCTGTCGATGTCTTGTTGCGACAGGCGACCCTTGTCGTTTTTAATTGTTATGTTTTTAGTATTACCGGTACCGCTCTCTTTAGCAGATACGTTCAGAATACCATTGGCGTCCAAGTCGAAAGTGACCTCGATTTTGGGAACTCCTCGAGGAGCTGGCGGAATACCGGTCAAGTCAAACGTTCCCAATAAGTTATTGTCCTTTGTCATGGCCCTTTCTCCTTCAAATACTTGAATATTGACACCGGGCTGATTGTCAGAATATGTGGTGAATGTTTGGGTTTGCTTGCAAGGGATTCTCGAATTGCGCTCGATTATTTTAGTCATTACTCCGCCTGCTGTTTCAATTCCAAGAGATAACGGAGCAACGTCCACCAAAAGGACATCTTGTATTTTAGAATCAGAAGTACCGCTCAGAATGGCAGCTTGAACAGCAGCTCCATAAGCAACTGCTTCGTCGGGATTAATAGATAAATTAAGTTTTTTGCCGCAAAAGAAGTTCTGCAACAGCGATTGAATTTTTGGTATTCTCGTAGATCCACCGACAAGAACGACGTCGTGGATCGCGTTTTTATCCATCTTGGCATCGTTCAGGGCTTTTTCTACCGGTTGAAGAGTACCGCGGAATAGATCAGAGCAAAGTTCTTCAAATCTCGCTCGGGATATTTTAGTATAAAAATCTATTCCTTCGTATAGAGCATCTATTTCTATGGTGGCTTCAGTACTTGACGAGAGTGTTCTTTTGGCTCTTTCGGCGGCAGTGCGTAGTCTTCTGAGTGCTCGAGGATTTGATTTGAGCTCTTTTTTGTACTTTCTCTTGAATTCGTCTGCCAGGTGACTTACAAGTCTGTTATCAAAATCTTCACCGCCAAGGTGTGTGTCTCCAGCAGTGGCACGAACCTCAAAGAGAGAACCTTCATCGATGGTAAGAATTGATACGTCAAATGTTCCTCCGCCCAAGTCGAATATGAGCACATTACGTTCTCCTTTCAGATTTTTGTCCAATCCGTAAGCCAATGCTGCTGCAGTGGGCTCGTTGATAATACGCAGGACATTAAGGCCTGCAATGGTGGCCGCATCTTTAGTAGCTTGTCTCTGTGAGTCGTTAAAGTAGGCTGGTACAGTTATAACAGCATCTGTAACCTTGTTGCCCAAATAAGCTTCGGCGATCTCTTTCATTTTCACCAGCACCATTGAGCTGATCTCTTCAGGAGCAAACGATTTCTTTTCGCCTTTGAATTCAACGCTCAGCTTCGGTTTGCCTCCGTCGTTGATCACGGTGAAAGGCCAATGTTTGATATCATCCTGTATTTTCGTGTCGTCAAACTTACGGCCAATCAGTCTCTTGGCATCAAAAACAGTGTTAGATGGATTCATGGCGACCTGGTTCTTAGCTGCATCTCCCACAAGTCTTTCAGTATCGGTGAAGGCGACATAACTTGGCGTGGTCCTGTTTCCTTGATCGTTGGCGATGATTTCCACGTTTCCATGCTGCCACACGCCGACACAGGAATATGTGGTTCCCAAATCGATTCCAATTGCAACCATTTTCACGTTTAATTAGTAGATATAGCTGAATATGTTTGATAACTGCAATGAATGCACTTCGCTGCTGTCTTGTTTAAATATGACGCGGGCTCCCACTGCTGCCGCACTATTTATACTCTGCTCGCTATTGGAGGAGAGTCTAGAGTATTCCACCAATGGCGAGCCAGAATAATCGATACAATTCTATCAAACTCTTGAAATTTCCACACAAAACATGTCGTAAACTGGGAAAACGTATTATGTGATCTATCACAAAAACCAATGTGATTATTCATTAAATCACAACAACAAATATGTACGTAAAATTGGCCAATTTTTGTATAACCGAAAGAAAAGTTAAACCAATTCCAAATCAAATTTATCTAGATATGGATTCATCAGTTGGCAATATAAAGATTTACCTTATCATATGAATAGGAAGTCAAATTACCAACTAATCGATCCGATTATCCATTAAAAATGAGCAGATGATTAAAAAAACTATCAATTTATTGTTGATATATACTATACGATATCGATAAGGTTTAAAATATTTAATAATCAATTCAGTTTATTACGAGGGAATTAAAAATAAACAATTTCCCGAAAGTTCTAGTAAAACTCTAGAACAATGTACAATAAAGAATAATACAAGTAGGTAACTATTTTAGAAAGCATTTATTTTTCACTACGCCAATGTTGCTGAACGGTAGGTTTGTTTTTAATATGATGGGAAAAATCACCAAACATAAAAAATCACCAAACCAAAATAATCATAATGATTAATGTCTATTTAACCTGTATAACATTATCTTGTTCACTAATATTAGCGGTAATTCATTTTATTTTCAATGTTAAATCATACAAACCTCAAAGAAACATGTTTCCACAGGAATTGGTCTCAACAATAATCACCACTACACCCAATTGGTCTTTCCAGTAGTTTTAAATAAAAGGTTTTCCTCGTTATTCATTACAAAATTCAAAATTATCAAAATATGCCAATTGTTTTGTATTATGTAGTTCAATTATGAATTATTCATGTTTAATTTGATATATATACTTGTACTTTATTTGAATAAGAAAACGAGGTTGAATTGATCTGATCAATCGTGGCCAATTTTTAAGCTCACATTGAACGAGTCAATTGAATAACCTAAGTTTGGATATTAATGTTATTAAATTGATTGACTAATTCATCTACATCATTTATACCCAAGAGAAGTAATACAAATTTAAAAAGGATATTTATAGATCACAACATCAGTGCAGTTTTTATGATGGTGGCAACATATGTCTATGGTGGCAACACAGTAGGATCTGTCAGTTGTAGTGTTAAAAAATGAGTGGTTTGAGTAAAGCCAGCCAGGCCGTGAAGTTAGTGCGGCCTGTGCTTTCCGTTGACGCCGGTGAAGCCAGAAGAAGAGTGCTGAACTTGTACCGCGCGTGGTACAGGCAGATACCATACATAGGTACACTCACAAGCCATCACTAACTACTGCACCTCTGCTCTATGACATAACAACTATCTTCACTCTTCGGTCTTTCCACCACTAATTATTGCTCTATCTCCTTGTAGTCTTTCACTACCATATCCCCAAGAATGATGTCCAGTGTCGAGCTAAACTTCGGGAAATGTTCTACAAGAATCAATATGTACAAGACATTAGAGTCATCGACATCCTTGTCGTTAAGGTATCAATAAAAACAATTTACAACTACTGAGAACATAATATATATTTTTATAATTACAGGGGCAAATGGAGTTGAAAGAAATTGTTAAGAACTGGAAAGAAAAGGGTCACATAATGGCTTATTTCAAAGACACTCAAGAACCCAAACCAACTGATTTTATGTCAAAGTTCCTCAATGGATCCGAGTAAATAATTTATGCCAATGTTTTAATTTAACTATTTCTGTAGGTCAATTTTAATACCGTTATTTCCATTGATGAAAGTGTAAATAAAATGTTATTTCAAATAAAAATCTTTCATTTTATACATACACAATTTTAGGAAAAGTTTGTTGAGTATTAGCAAATTATCTTCGCACAGGGAATAACTAATTGGTTAAAACATTATTCTAAAAGTTATATTAATAAATTTGTAAGCAAAACAAAAAAGGATTTAATGAGACAATAATTTATTATATCAACATTTTCTACATTATTCCTAATCGATTTGAGAGTGGCAGTGAATTTGATAATTTAATTTTTGACATTGAAATATAAAAAAACGTTTGTATAAACACACGCAAATGTTACAAACAAAATAATTTCATACACAACATGGTAAATATTGCACTTTCAAAATTATATGAAATAAATATATTTGGCGGGCAATAAATATTTTTACAAAACAGTAATTAAATATCTCAGTACACCCTATCAAAAAAAAGATGAAACACTAAAAACAAAATGTAAACTTTATTAAACACAAGAAACATGCTACACTTTTATATTATCATTATAATTATTGTATTAACAAGATATGTATGTTAAAAACAAATACAGGATCTTAATACATATACAAGATTTGTTAATTGAACATTTACGCACATGAGTTGCTTTATTATTGAAACAATAAACAGCATCTTTTTTTAAAGCTGTGCCAATATTATAAAAAAGAAAGGATCATCATTTCATATGCATATATATTTTTTTAAATCACTCACTCTTGCAATATCCAAAGACAGTAATAATAAATTAAAATTTAATAAACAAATCTCTCACCGAGTAATCTGAAAAGACTAGTTAAAAAATTCTACCATTTGCACATGCAAAAAACAATAAAATTTACTTGAATTAACCTCTTTTTGCTTTTTATAAAGTATCATTCGAACATATGAAAAAACCGGGAGACGACAATATAACTAAACTAACACAATCACAATAGTAGTTTTTTTAAATCGTGAAGTTCTTTCATTCATATCAAAAGTTACAATTACTTAATGCTCTAGTTGTAAATTTAATCATTATATTTAGGATGTTTATATCGAATATTTGCTCAACGGCACGTGAAAGCATCCATCGAGTCCGATTTGAAAGCGAAATGGATCACACTTAACAAATTCATTATTGCTCATATGAAAAAAGCAACAATCGTAAACCATTTGACACTATCTATGAATAACAATAAATATTTTCATAACTTGATAAAAATATCTAGTTTATTTGTTTTTTTTTGTAATTTGAATGAAAAAATTTATCACAAGTTATTTGAACTGTTTTACAAAAAATTCTTACTATACATCGACAGTGCAGATTTTGGATGAGTGATGGTGAAATAAGTAGAATAAAGAAGAAATGCAAATTTCAAATGCCTAACTCAAAATACAAAAAAGAGACAATTTAATTTATGGCACGAGCATTGTTATTTTTGACGCTTAAGGTGCCTAACACTGGTGATCGTTCAACAAAACAACGTATCGAACTTTACTTTGGCATTGATAAACTAAATCATTTAAAGGACGAATTTTACATAAAACAAAAAAAATGACCTGACACCTTTGATTAACTACAATTTGGGTGTAATTATATACATGCAAAGTGTCTTAAACATTATTATATTAATGAAATAATTTAAAATTATAGTGCATCTAAATAATACAGTATATTCTATATACATGAAAAATATACAAGAACTTCTTTCTGAATTAAGTTAGTATAAACATATTATTTGCAAGATTACATGATAAATAAACAAAAGCACCAATCTGTGAATATATATACACAAATAAGAATATTAATACGTAGTATTGTATAAATAATGGACAATTTTTGTTCATCGCGACATTTTCAGAATTATATATTGTACAGATCTTATATTAGAGAATATGTTAATTTGTTGTTTGTAATAAATATAAACCATCACAATGGATAATTCTATACACTGGTTAGTTCATAGAAGTATAATATGTACTATGGGGTGTAAGAGGGTGGATCCCACGTGGCCGTGAATCAGGAAATATAGGGGTGAATTATAACGTAGAGGAGGATAGCAGCGATCGGCAGGATATACATGAGAGTGTCCATGAAGGAGCGCTGGGCCATCTTGTTGTATTTGTCGGTCATGGTTTGCAGCTGTGATGTCAGTTCAACTCTGTCCTCATTGAGCCTCGCCCACTTTTCTTTGGTGTCAATCAGTTCTTCTTCCAACTCGGACATCTTTTTCAGATCAACCGACAGCCCGGCCGGAAGGGAGTCATCACTGTTTGAATCCCATATAAGGCCTCCAGCCGATAAACTGGACGAGATTAAACATTTCTCATCACTGCCAGTTACTTCCGATTCTGATGTGTGATTTTGTACATTATTACATTCGGATGATATTTTCAATTCTTGTTCAATTTTCATTTGTTCATTTTCTACAGACATCTGATTGAGTTTTCCTTCGAGATCGACTTGAATCTCTGCTAATTTAGAGATTTCTTGATTCTTTCGAGTGATTTCATTTTGGAGACTTTCAGTTTCTTTGTGGTTTTCGACCTTGATTGCTTTCATCTCTTTTTCATGGTTCTCCAGTTCCTCTTTGCATTTTGAGCAGTCTTTTTTCTCTTCGTACTCTTGTAATTTCATGCTGAGCTCATTGCATAAAACTTCTTTTTTATTCAGGGTATCCGTTAAATTGCTATTGATTGTTTTCTTTTCTTGAATTTCTTGTTCCAAATTTTTTATCGCCGTTTGCTGAGCGGTATCGGTGACAGACATCGCATATTTAACATTCCACAAATCTTTGGAAAGTTTGCTTATGTGATTTTGCGCACTGAGTAACATATTCTTCAACAATTTGATCTAAATGTGAAGAAAATATTTAACAATTACTGAATAGTTCAACTAAACAATTTGAGATAATTGATTCAAAACTTACAGAAACCTCGCGTACAATTATGGTAGTGTTTTCATGTTCACTATTTTTCAGACGCATAGTAGATGTATTTATATCATTTTTTTCTATAGTATTATTATCATTGTCATGTTCTGAAAAGTAATTTATTTTGAATTAATATTCATTTTGTCATTAAATATATTATAAATGTTTTTAATTATACTTCACCTGAAACATGATTATCAATAGCGTATACATCCTTTCGATTCTTTCTGCTTCCAATATTCTAATTAACAAAAATTAGAAACTTAAACCTCTTAATAAAAAAGAATAATATTTTATGATTTAAATTTTACCGTTGTAATAACTTCTTCTTGCCATGATTCAAGCAATTCGATCACATATTTAATTTCACTTTTTAGAAATTCTCGTTTTGATTCCTTATTTCCAGATATCTTTTCATAATCGTAGTCTGCATCTTTATTCAAAGTCTAAATAGAGGAAATTATATTAATTATTACCATATAAGTTTTTTTTAATGATCAAAAAAATACCGAATTATCTTGTGCATTATCTGAATTGGTAAAATTATCTATTGATATTTCTGAATTTGAAAAAATATTTCGCAGGCATTTCTGGATATCATAATTTTTTTCTGATACATCCTTAGCGTCTAATATTTTCAAACTATCATTATTATCACTTTCAGTTTTTAATTCTGCAAGAAATAATACTTAAATTCAGTATTTGAACAAAGTCAATTAGATATATTTACCTTTTTCTAATTTTTCCAATTCCAACTTTAGCAGTGACATTTTCTGATTTAAGTCTTTCAAATAAATTTCAATAAAGAAATTGTAATCTGGTGAACGTTTTATTGCATCTAGCAGAAATAATTCTTCAGCTTCAGAAAAATTTGAGTTTAATTTTAAACTCTCACATAAAGAAAAATCATCATGATTATTATAGGTTTTATCTGCCAAACTTTTGGCATTACAGTCATTGAATTCTTTTACAAGACCATCAATCTGGAAAAAGATATAATGTATATGTAAGAAAGGAGTATAGTATATATATAGTACTAGATTTTTCTTACCTTCATTTGAACTAATTTATTATCTTGCATGTTCAAGTTGGCAACTTTTTTCTTTTCCTCATCTAACTGTTGCTCAGTTAATGAGAGTGCAGATTGTGCTTTTTGTAATGATTCTTCAGTAAATATACATTTGGCATATAGCTCCTGTTTTTAAATATTTAAAATATAAGTTTTAAATTTAGACTATCAAAAAATAATAGATTTTTCTTACTTGTAATTCTTTATACGCCAATTCGGACTGATTTTTTAATACTGAGCATTCATTTTCAGATGAAGAAACTGAAATCTGTAATGAGTCAATTTTTTCCTGCAAACTTAAATGTTTTTCATGTGCAACTCTCAAAGCCTCAGTAGCATTTAACTGATATTGATATTTATTATCTATTTCTTGACACAATTTGTTTTGATCGTCGTTTGATGAAGTGCATGCTTCTAATCTTCTTTCTAAAAATTGTATTCTAGTGAGCAGTCTTTCTTCACTGACAAGAGCATGCCAAGAGTTGAGTGCAGCTTTTCTGCACGTCTCAACAACTCGTACTAGATTGCTTAATTTGCCATCCAAGATATGTTCCCTTTGTAAAGCTTCCTATAAATGGAAAATAAATGATTACACAAATTCATAATTAATTTTTCCAGATAAGGGACCTACCTGCAAATACTTGTTTAAAATATAAAGGTCATCTGAATGCAATGAAGAATTGGCCGTACTTGATCCAGGTCCTCTAGACCGTTTACAATCAGGTGAATATACTTTCAATGTAGCAATTATACACGCATGAATTACCTGCACAAATGAACATTGATGTATAAAATATAGTGATGATAAAAAATTAAGTTAAATCGTAACTCACTTCACTAACACCATCCACAATATTAACACCAAATTGGACGGTATCTCCTGAACACACCTCGTATGCTTTTCCCGATATGAGTTTATTGCTGTTAACAAAAGTACCGTTGCTACTTTTGGTATCCTACAATAAATTAAACACATACTAGTAAGTAAATAAATGGATATTTTGTTTTCAGTTATATTATTTCATGTGATATACTTACCCTTAGAAAAAAACGTCCATCATCATACCAAAAACAGGCGTGATATCTTGATAAAACTTTGCAGTCGAAAATTGCATTGTTCGGAGAAGCCTTAAATTGGACAACGGCTCTTCCGATCTAATAATTATATTATAGTGTATAGTAAAGTATTCGGCTGGAAAATATTTTATTTTTGAAATTGTAAAATATACCTTTACTGGTTCATTTAATAATAATGTGCGTTTGGTGAAAGGATGAGAATTTGGATGACTGAGTAATTCGACCCAGGGCCAGCCCACTTCGGTCATATTTAATGCCACCGTTGAATTGGAGGATTGTGCTAAAGTTGATACGACTGTGGGTGATGATGTCGTCGACGACGGTGGAGGTAAAAATGATCCTTCACGGTATGTGTCATTTTCAGATTTGGGACCCGTCCAATTCATATTAGCTACCATCGCCCCGGGCTGAAAAAATATATCATTGAATATTGGAACAAACAATTTAGATTTTTAATCACAATTAAGACAAATTATTATAATTGTACAAATTGATTAGTCAATTGTCAATATATGTGAGTTGAAGATGTAGAGATATTAACATATTAAATATATTTTATATTGAATCAACATTTTTGTGTTAATTTAATTAATTTTTGACTGCATATTCAGTCAATCACATAGATGCATACATGACATATACATGTTATCCAGATGAATTTAAACGTCAACCCAAACAAAATAAATGAAAGTCTTTAAATTGTATATACACGAGAGTGGGATTTGATTTAAATTTATTTTAGTAATGTGAAATATGTAGGAAAACATGCACAAAAATGAAAATATATGGGTTGATCGGAAATGTGGTTTGTTAATTAATTAAAGAAAAGTTCATTAAGTGAAGATAACGAAGTGAATGGAGGGACAAGGTAACATGTCAATCAAGTAATGGGAGGAACAGGAGAGCGGATCAGAACCAGAGAACGGGAACACAGGAACACTGGAGGATCAGCAACAGGAATAACGGGAACCACCAGAAAGGGGCGGAGTCTAGAGGCAGCAGCGCGGCCTCGACACTCACCAGGACACTTCAGTCATTGCCACTGCTCCACGGAGGCCGACATTTGTTATGTTCCTTCACACCTTACAGTGTTGCCACTACCGTCACCATCACCATCTATTTCATACCAGTAACCTACCTACTCTCCTCTACACCAGATAAATGGAATGGGAAGTTATTCAGAAAAAAATACAAGACCAAAAATTAAATGCAACGTGATTCAATTAATTAAACTATGAATATTTATACAAATAAAATGATGTTTATGTTTGAATGCTGATAGAGAAAAAACGAATGTCAATACTCGGCATGGAGGTGGCGCGGCCGATAGTGGAGTGACAGGAGCTTGGATCGAGGAGACGAGTGACAACAGACATTGTGGTTGGGCGGTTGGGCGGCTGGAGGCGAGGACAGCTTCAGGGACGGACAGTGACCAGCGGCAAGGGAGGCCGCGACTATGACCAACCTTGAACACGGACACCAGTACGACAGGACCGCCAGGACACTGGGGACGACCAGGACCACCACCACTGATAGGCCTTCCATCATGTTGGGCGTGGCTAATGTGGCTAGTGTGGCCGGTGTGACCAATGTTACCAGTGCGACCAGTGTTACTAGCGGGACTGATGTGCCTGGAGGTGCTGGAGTGACAGGAGTAACTGGAGTGACTGGAGTAACTGGAGTAACTGGAGTGACTGGAGTGACTGGAGTAACTGGAGTAACTGGAGTAACTGGAGTAACTGGAGTGACTGGAGTAACTGGAGTACATGGAGTGACTGATGTGGCTGAGGGCGCCAGTGTGCTGCAGTCCATGATAGACGTGTCGGCAGAGCGGCTGGAGGCGCTGAGGACACAGTGTGCTACCAGCGCCGAGCTGACGCAGCATGAGATCAGGACCCTCGAGGTTCTTACACTCTCATTCTTTATTATTTCATACCACACTACTGTTCGAATTGCATTATTATTGCAATCATACATGTTTTTTACCTATCATCCCAAAACATCTACTAGAACTTCATATTTCCAAGTAAATTATTATACATCAACAATATAGACGAATTTGAAACATAAATCTTTATAAAGTAAGTTGACATTCATTAAATATAAATATTTTCTTTTAGAAAATGATCCATTATCCATATCTATCATATCTTTTGAGTTGTTGAATTCATTTTATGAAATAAAAAGTGTTATCATGAAGTATCTTTTAAAACAAAGAATTTTATTTATATATTTATAGTTTTTTCTACGCTTTTCGGAAACATTAGTCAAAATCAAACTGTTCTGTTTACTAAACTGTTATTGTTTACTGAACTAAATATTTATTGTCACCGTCCTATACCTATTCCTTTTTTCTTACTTTTAATAATTGTTTTTAGGGAAAACTGATTAAATTATTTTCTCGCCAACTTGTCACTAAAACAAAACTGTCTGAAAATGAAGTTCCTCCCGAACTAGTCAACGTGCCGTCTCTCTCTCAGTGGCTTCAAGTAGTCGGCCTCAGTCAAGAATCTGTGAAGGTATAAAATTAAAATTAATATAGACCAAATGATATTATATCTTAATATGCTTTTAATCATATGTTTATAAGACAGTCAATAATTATGTAATAGAGAATAATTTTTATAATATGTGCATTTAGATGGTTTGCAGTAAGGCCAAGTGTCTTGAAACCTTACAAGATAAATCAGACAGGGAATTGAAATTGCTACTCGGAAACGCTAGAGAGGAAGAAGTTAGACGATTATGTCGTGCAATGCTGAATTTAAAAAAATATATTGGTAATGCAACATTTTAATACAAATGAAAAAAAAAATTAACTAGATTATTGATTCTAGATTTTTATATTAAATAACAATATATTTTCAATAAACCTTATTCTGCTGAAATTTAATCATAATTGTTAAATTCCTAAAAATCAATTATTTTATTTTTTTTCTTTACAAACAAGATATTTCCAAATACATATTATCATCTACTTAACATTGTGGTTCATATCATTACAGAAGTATTATTAAAGGAAGATAGTTCACCAGTTCAAGAACCTGATATGGCATTATATTGGGATTCCTGGGATAGACATCATCTATTGAGAGGCTCTCCACGACCCAGAACTCGAAATGCTCGGGCCTCTGTTCCCTCAGAAGATGGCTTATTGCTACCGAATGGAAATTCACAGACTCAAGCTGCAGGTTCTGGCCGACCCGCCCCTCCTTTGCCATTGTCCCGGTCGGCGTCATCTATTGCGTCGCCCAAAAATAAAACTCCACCTCCATCACCTAGATCCCCCAATCCTCTCCTCATGCCGGCTGCTCATCAGGCTAACTCCTCTAAGGGCAAAGGTACACTCACTAACAGCATCATCACTTATTTTTAGAAACGAATACCTGACAGAATACTCAACTTTTTATTCACATAAGTAGTGTAGAATATAAAGTGTTGAGTTCATTTTACAGGTTTATTTATACCCCTTATACTAATGATTATGATCAATTATTATTAACATCAAGTTTGTTGGGGATTAGTTAAATTACATATTAAATTGATAAAAATCTTGCTTTTAGTTTGTGTATAACCATCCTTTTTGTCATAAAACTAATCTACATAATATATTATAATTAATTTTATTCTTATAACAACCATCTTTTACTAATTCACAATAGTAAGTTTTATAAAACTAATTGAATATTAATGTGATATTATTGGTGTAACCCTTCTACTTATTATAGATTTTCTAATTAATACATTTTAATCATGCACGTGTTAGATTATTCCATTATATAATTTGATTTCATCAATATAATAAAATACATGATTGATCACTGTTATAATTACATTCATATTGTAACTTTTAATATTATTTGCATGATAACTGTTGATGATAAAAAATCCTATGTGAATTTTTTCCCCTTGTCCTATTGCTTTGTTTTGAATATCATGCAATATGTTATAGCAAACTAACTCATTTCTACATAAGTTTAGTTTGTGGGAATTTATTTTTTTAGTAATTGATTTTTGAATAAGGAAAGTTTCATTATGAAAATGTGACAGAATTGCCTGATTTTATTTATTTAAGTTTCACTTGGCATATCTGTATTGACTTTGTTTGATTGAATTGTTTTATAAAATATTTCTGTTTGCTGATCTAAAATATGCACTTACCACTCTCGAATTGCATGTAATATTCAAAGTGTATTTTTGAACCGTTTTTATTTTTTAAATTTAGTTTCATTGTGTAAATATGAAGGTGATTGTAAAGTCACCTTTGTTAACATACCTCCTGTTCAGTTGGCTAATCCTATTCATTCCACACAATTCCAAATCCTTTCCAATTTATAATATTAAATTTAAATACAAACATCAAACTGCTTATTTGCTTTCAGATTGATTTAAAAAATCCACTCATAAAAAATTTAGACCACTATGATTACTTGTTTTTCCCAATTCATTAAGGAACCAATTAGATTATTAGTATTTTTAATGTTTTTTTATTTTCAAATAGCAAATGTCAAGTTTCCAACAACACCACCAGCTAGACGTAAACACCAAACTGGTTTACCTCCACCAACACTTGTTAACGATGTATCGCCTTTGACTAAGTCCAAATCTCACGAATCCCAACTCGGCTTAAAGTTAGACGATGAACCAAATGGTACTGAATCAAACTGTCCAACTCAAATGTGAGTATTAGGAATTTTTCAATATCAATTTGAAATATGATTTTAATTTTAATTATTTTTTTGCAGTGGAACTCCTCAGCAAGGACGGGCACGTCTCGCTACTGAACCCGGTCTACCTACATCACCAATTGCACCATCTTCTCCAATTAAATCTCCTCCGTATCAGAGAAATCAACATAATCATCAAATAAGTGACAATGATGATAGCTTCAAATGTAAGTTTAGATAATTTTTAGAAAAACAACAATTATAATATCAATTTAATATCTTCAGCCTGCAATCTCACTGTGCCTCGATCACCAAGAACACCTGTATCGCGAGGTATGGGCCACATAATAGCTCATCGTTTTACAAAAACATTCAAGATGATTGCTACCTGTGATTACTGTGATAAACAAATGTTCCTTGGAGCTGGTCTCAAGTGTAAAGAATGCAAATATAAATGTCATAGGTATTATTTGTATTTATTATTTCTTCTCCAAACAACTATTGATGATTATTTTTTTACAGAGATTGTGAAAGTAAAGTGCCTCCATCTTGTGGTTTGCCACCTGAGTTTGTTGATGAATTTAGGAAGAAATTGCAATATGATGGTAATTTTCATAAAACATGCATATTATTGTTGATGAACCTATTTATCACAAATTATTAAATTTTAGGGTCTGTATTTGTATCAAATCATTCTCCAATCTCTGGAAGAAGTCCACAGCATGTACCTTCAGGTGGAATATTAGCGTCATTAACACATAGAACTAGAAAAAGATCTCACCCGCATCAGCTAAATGCTAATATACCAAATTTTCCCGTAAGTAAAAATAAATCTTGTTAAAAATGTATGCAATATTTTAATATACATTTAATTTATTCAGGGTGGACCAGATTCGAGTTCCAATACATCTTCATGTAATAGTTCAACACCATCATCTCCAGCTTTATTAGGGGCAAGTATTGGCAATAACTCTGGTATAGGTAGTATTGCCGGTAGTACAGTCCCTCAAACACCCCATACTCCTAGAACTCCAATGAATAGTGCAGTTCATCCGCCTCCTCCCTGTCCAACTGTGACAAGACAGCAGTTTAATTTTCCAGGTCAGTATCTATAATATGGTATATCCGTTAAACCAAGTCTAATTTCATTCCATGTTACAGACGTAAAGAAAATTTGGACAGGTAATGCAGGTGAAGGATCTGCGACGAGTAGTGGCGGTGGTGGTGGTGGTGGTCCCGGTGATAGTGAACGGACTATTTCTTTAAGTGGCTCTGCTTCAGAGGATTCTGAGAAAACTCTCGGAGGCAGGACAGATTCTACAGATGGAGATGCACTGAGTCGAAATGAATCTAACAAATGGCCACGACAAAATAGCGTATGTTGATTTTGTGCTATGAATATGATTGAATTGTAATAATATTACCATTTGTTCTTTCAGTTATCAATGAAAGAATGGGATATACCATTCGATGAACTTGATATGGGTGAACCTGTAGGTACTGGTAGATTTGGAACTGTATATAGGGGAAGTTGGCATGGAGATGTTGCTGTTAAGTTGCTCAATATGCATAATCTAGACAATGAAGCTGCACTTGAAAGTTTTAAATTAGAGGTAATGATATAACGTCTTTCAGGCTCAACTCAATTTCTCACCATTTTACGTATCATATTCAGGTTGCTACATTCAGAAAAACACGACATGAGAATCTAGTCTTATTTATGGGAGCTTGTATGAAACCACCTCGACTGGCCATAGTTACTTCACTTTGCAAAGGCATGACATTGTATACTCACATACATTTGAGAAAAGACAAATTCAATATGAATAAAACGACCATTGTTGCCCAGCAAATATCACAGGTATATTATATTTGAGCCATGTAGATGTCAAAGAATTGATAATGCCTCATTTATAATAAATTGATGAATACATGAAATATAAATTAAATAATATTTCTTTTCAGGGTATGGGTTATCTTCATGCTAGGGGTATTGTACATAAAGATCTCAAAAGCAAAAACATATTTTTAGAAAATGGCAAAGTTGTTATCACAGATTTTGGTTTATTCAGTGTCACTAAATTATGTTATGGAAATAGGTAACTAAGTACACACTTTTTATATGAGATCTTGTTACATTAAATAATGTGATACTCTTTCTAGTGCGGGAGATTCATTGGGGATACCAGCTGGTTGGCTTTGTTATCTTGCACCTGAATTGATTAGGGGACTAAGACCTCGCCAATCCCGACATTCTGACGATTTACTATTCTCGCAAGCTTCTGATGTTTATGCTTTTGGGTAAGATGTTTATTATAATTTTATTATCTGAAGTAACAAATTTCTATTTTTAGCACTGTGTGGTATGAATTGTTATGTGGAGAATGGCCTTTCAAAGGGCAACCACCAGAAGCTGTAATATGGCAAGTGGGAAAAGGAGTTAAACAAACGCTAGCCAATCTGCAAGCATCTAGAGATGTTAAGGTAAAACATTTTTAAACAATATTTCTTCATCTTATATACTTATTTTTTTAAACTATTTCAGGATATTTTGATGCTTTGTTGGTCATACAGAGTTTCCGATAGACCAGATTTTGGCCGATTATTGAGTACCTTAGAAAAATTGCCAAGAAAAAGATTGGCAAGATCCCCCTCGCATCCTATCCATTTATCCCGCTCGGCCGAGTCTGTTTTCTGAAAAATACCTCTCTAATGATGTATCAACACATCATTGGAAATCCTATGATATACATATAATATAATTTTTATTTATTAATAATGTGGCGGAAAACCTGTTTCACGCCGTTAAGTCAATTTTGAAACGTGACAAGTGATGAACTGTGAAAAATTGCTGCTGAGCAATGCTGCATATATTTGACCGATTACAATCAAATTGAATATAAAATAAAACAAATCAATAATTTTAAATATCAAATTGATGTATATATAAATATGTATTACTACTAATGTTATGACTAAAAGTTGTTAATTAAACTTTTCTCTTTTTTGTGCATGTCGAACAAGATTGTTTCATTACTGCAAATGATCATCATAAAATATATTGGTCTTTTAAACGTTTTTTATTTTATCTTATATTTAAAAAATAAACTCATTCAAGAGAATAGCTAAACAGGTGGTTTATCAAGTAAAAAATATCTGAGAATAGATACTGAAATACAGGATACAGGGTAAATGACTCCTGGTGAATGAAAGTGGAAACCTTATTTGATTTAAATTAAAATGCCAATGAAAGAAACGACTTTTTATGTAAGTACAGCGAGAACAATAAAATGAATAGTATTTTTCCAAGGATTTTCTATTTATTATATCGGATGTCCCGAAAAAAGTCGTATGTGATTTTGGCATAACGTATGAAGTAAGAAAGAATAAAAAAGGTTCGTTGGAGGTTTTTTTAAAGCATATTAAAATGCATTTCAGATAAGTAGATTTTTTTTAAAAAGGAAGCAAATGTAGGGCACAACATAACGCCAGGACTGGCAACACCGGTAGTTGTGATATTGTTAGAGCAGGCCATGACCGATGATCCTAAACAAGTGGTGTTCCTGTCACCGGCCCTGGCTTGGCCCCGCCCTCACCCCCGCTAACCACTCCCCCTCGCCCCCCTGCCCCTCGTGAGCAAGGCGCTGGCCTGACTCCTGACTCCTGAGGTCCTCGCCCTTAGCCTGACCACAGTACAGCGTACCGGAGCTCGGAGTAGCAAGCACCACCTGTCACTGTCATCACTCTTCATGGTCCAAGGTCAGTCTTGCTGGATCCTCATGTTCAGCCTAAGCTCCGCCCCCTCAGCCACTCTTCACCGGCGTAGTCCCACTTCCAAGCCGCGTCCTCAGCCTGTACTGGTAGCAACTCACTTGTCCTCTATTCATTTTGTATAGACTACGGAATATATTGTATTGTACAATATTTCCCCACATATTTTATGTTGCTTACAACCACCATTTTTCTGATACATATATTCATTGACTTTTAAATATATTTCGCCGATACGCAAATCTCCGAATATTCAAATCAAGTTCTTGAATGAAAATATACTATTTCAACTTTTATTTCTTCTAGGCATAATATTATATGAAATGGTATTGCAAGAAAACTAATTTTTCAAAATGACCGATGTAGAGATGAACTTGCCTCTGAAAGATGATGATTTGCAAATACGTAAGTCTGAATTTACCGAGACAACGGATGAAGCTTCTGATGAAAAGTCAGAAATTAAACTGTCCACAGCGATTGATAGTCAAATGGCAGATAACAAGTTGTCAGATCGACCGCAAAATGGAAATACTCACCACGATGTAGATGTACCAGAAAAACAAAGCGATCCACCGCTCGATTTGACTGAAAATCTTTCTACAGACTTAGAACCGGCAGTTGAAGTTAAAATATCGAATGAGTCGTTTGTAGATAAACAAATTCACGATGATATTGCCGAAGATTCATCGCTTGATAATCTGAAAGTGACACAAGAAGAAGATATCAAAAGTGTTGTTGATATAAAAACTGAAAGTCAAAATATCAATGCGGTAGTCGAATCAGTTGAAGAAAAAGATAAAATTACAGATGAAAAACTCCCAGTAAAAGGTCAGTATAGTTCAGTAAGTCAATATTTTATGTTTGATATTTTCAACATTTTTTTCTTCAGTGGCAATGCATGATAAATATTACATTGGATATAAGAATTGTGTAAACAGCCTAATATGGATTATTAGTTTTTTCACATACATAATAGAGCATGTTGCAATCTTCAGATTTTCATTTAATAAAAAAATTTTACTTATCATTATTAAATAAATCTATAAAGAAAAGTTACAAAAAAGAAAAATAATTTATTTAGTACTGTACAATTCTATGTTAATTTTTCATCATTTAAACATACATGAATTACTCAATAAAATATTTTAATCTGATTTTTTATTCTTGAATTTGAACTTGTTGCATTCAAGCTAGATATTTTTTAATAAATTTTAGATGATGAACATACTGAGGAGATTGATTTATTACCTGCAAACACTGTAACTAATATGGAAAGTGTAGTAAATGTAACTGATGAACCTTCTTTTAAAGAAAATAACCAAAATACTGATTCAGTGTCTATTTGTGAAATAGTTTCTGAAGATGATTCACTCCAAGGTGATTTAAAGATCGACGATGTTCTTGAAGATTCAGAGGTGTTGAAATCTAATTCAGTTGAAAACATAAAAGTAGAAAATATCGTTACAGAGAAAGGAACATCTGACATTCAAAGTACAGATGAGTCCATTAAAGACATTTCTGTCTCTAGTATTAAAGAGTCCGTTTATAATATTGAACCAATGATTGTTGAAAATTTAGACGTTAATAATGATGATCAGCAAGTAGAGTCAGGATTACCAACTGATTTGGTGATCGTTGAAGATGAAATTTTAACCGATTCCGAGAAAAAAGATACCGAGCCAATTGCACAAGGTAATATAATTGATGAGGAACCTATTATACAGTTATCAATAGCTGATGATGAAGAACCTATTATCGATGAACCGAAAATTGAATTACTTCTTGCGGAAGAGTCAACTCCTAAAACATGTAACATTCTGACGGATAAAAACGTTCCACTAGAAATTAATAAACACACAGAAAATTCCAATAATATTACAAGTGGAAAAATTACAACGAAGAGTATAAAAAAATGTGAAACTGCGAAGGAATATGATAAAAATTCTAATGTATCACCTAGTAAAAACAGGATTCAAGTACATGACTTCAGTAAAGACAAACTAATGATAGTAGATGATAATAGGAATAATAAACCTGAGGATTTAACTACAATCGACCATCGCACAAAACCAGATTTACCCGTAACTGAAATTACTGCGAAGGTTTGGATTTTTTGTTTTGTTGAGTTGTTACATGAAAGATATGCTTTTCATTTTAAGTAATTTTCTTTTTGATTCTTAGGAAACTAATGGTCTTTCAAAAAAACGAACAAGAGATGATGTAAAATCTGAATCCACTACTCCGTCAAAAAAATTACGAAAACACTTGCAGCACATTTTTCCTAAGCACAATGCAGCACTGACCAATTATATAGATAATGTTTGTGGGAACAGTAATGATGAGCTAGACAAGGAGATTAATAATGTAATGAATGAGTTGGAGAGCTTGAGACAGATGGCTCATGCTAAAGAACTGGAGTGGAACAATTTGATTCACAGCAAAAAAGTAAAAGAGGAGTTGCTGATTAGATTGTTGAGAAAAAGAAAAGTACTTATGATGGAAAACAAAGAAGATGATATTCCAATGGAAGAGAATAAGACTGCATTTAAGGATATTATGAATGATCTTCGATCTGACGATGACGTCATGGCTGCTGATAGAAAAACTCCTATGTCCACTCATCAGTATAATACACTGATTCCTCCTATTGTTTCAAGCTGTTCATCAAGCTCTCCTCTCAATATGGTGACAATGTCACCAGCCGAAAAACAAAATTACCAGTATTATGGTAATAAAAAAATTGTGCCAAAACCTGTAGTTTTAATGCCCGGACAGAGGACCCCAAGCATTTATGAGCTTAATGGTTTAGGCTATAATATGCCAATGGGAAGACAGGGTCCAATTAAAGATGTTCAATCAATTATCGCTGATTATAGACAACGTCATCCTGAAGCTGTACCTCGCAGAGGTAGAAGAATGAAATCTGCTAATATGCACAGTCCTCAAGTAGCTCCCGGTCCTAGACCACATGCACCCCAAGATCAAGGAATGGCAGATCTCTCGCATTTGTTGCCCGGACTTGATGGGGTTGGTTTCATGGGCGTAAGATAAAATCACTGATTAACTTGAATTTTTCATATAATATGTACTTGACTTTTTCAGAATCATATGAATTCACCGCTAGATCCATTAATGGCTCAACAAAGTTTACTCCTTGGTCAACAACAGGGTGCCCTCCCCAATGGCATGAGTTTTAAGGATGTTTTAGTGCAATTTGCTAATATGACTGGCCACAGTGGCGTAATGGGAAACTCCAATATTAGATTACCACCTCCTCCCCCATATCCCGAGGTAACTTTGCATCCAGTTAATCCTCCTCAACATACTCCAACAAAAGGAAAACCGTCCCAGCAACAACAACAGTCTAATTCTTTACTACATGGAATATTGACTAAGGCTGTAAGTTCTTATTAATAGTACTGATTTGATAGAGTATATTAATGTAAATATTTTCACAGGGACAGTCTAGACAACAGGACAGTAGATTTGCAACATTTTCTCCAACATTGGCTCGTTTACTAACTGCTCCAGAAAAAATTCAACCTGCTGCAAGTGTTTCACCTATCAATGCTACCAATTTCCTTAGCCAGGTATAAGACACGCCAAAACTTTAACGGATTTAATTATGTTCATTCAGACATTAAATTTTTTTCAGAATTGTGGTGAAATCACAATCACTCCTGTTAACACCGTGCCCAATAGACAACCGCAAGAAATCGTCCAATTGGTAAGAGATGTGTTTAATCTTTGTTTATTTGAAATATAATCAAATGGTTGTGTAGGATGATTTTGAAGAGACTGAACCTGAAGATGATAGTGCAGATAGACCGTTAGTAATTGACGAGGGTAACCGGAATGAAGCTGTTGTCTCTAGCAAGGAGTCTAATAATGGCAACGCCGTTGAGTTAAGTGAAAATGAAGTGCCAGAGTGTCAGGGATGCAGAAAACGAGAGGCTCAGTTTGTTTGTGCTGGCTGTGCCAATCAGTGGTATTGCAGTAGGGAGTGTCAGGTAAATTATTTTGAGTCTCGAATCAATTGTAGTTACACAAAAATATACTATACTTCAATTTTTATACAGGTGATTCTATTTTTACATGGTTTTTAATTTTTTTTTAATTGAAATCTATTTTTCATTTGTGTTTTTTACACAGTATAAAAAAAACATTGACGGGGAATAAATACTGCCCAATTGTAGTTAGCATAGAGTGGAAACACATACATTATAGGAATATAAAGATTGTGAAAAAGAAAAGAAGGTTAAAATAAACATAAAAAAGCAATTGGTGTAAACAATTTAGTTAATATATCATGTCATTATTACATCTTTATTGACAACTCCATTTTTTTTTTCTAGAACTACTTGTGGTTTCTTAATTTTTTTATTAGTTAAATGTATAATTTCCCTGTAAATAAGGTGTTTTGATAAATAAAGTACATAAATGTTGGCTTGTACATTTTTGTGTAACCGTACAATTGTTTTATGTATGTACTAGAAGAAGTTGACCATTGGACAAAGCAGCAAAAGAGGATACAGATTTATGGGTGTAACGTTGTAGAGTTTACCGGTGGTCAACTTTACGCGTACAGACTCTACTTTTATTTTCAGCATTTTGTCAAATACACTGTGTCTAACATGAAATTAACTTTTAGGTTGCGGCATGGGACGAACATTCGGAAGTTTGTTCTGGTTGAAATGAGCTTATTAGTAAATGATAAACCCACTATGATAAATGTGAACATTGAATATTGTGTATAACTATTATTTAATTTAGTGTCGGTTTAGTGAAAACATAAAATTAAGTTATGTGTTGGCTGTCTGCATGTATGTATGTGTGTCAATGTATACTTATTGGGAATGACACACAAAACTATTTTTAATGAATACTAAGAATTGTTTATTATCGAAGTACTTTTATATATAATTATATTCTTGGCCACTGTTATAAATATAGTATTTTAGTACAGTTACAAGATGTATATCCAATACATGAGTGTAAACTTGTAATTGGATAGTTAAAAATATGTAATATAGTGAGTTTACTTAATTTTATTACTACATTGTCGATGAATCTAATTCTCTACATCACATTACCAATGTGTAATTTTCAATGTTGATTATTCAACGGACCATTTTACATTTATTACCACATTGTTTTTATTTCTCCCAATGTATATAATATGACTTCCATTAAATATTATTGCCGTTGGTTAAAACATAATATTGCTCCGAACCATTTACTTTCAAGTTATGCATCTTTTCAGAATTTAAAGAAATAAAAATTCCACTGATGTGTAAAAATCTATATTGTCTAAGGCCTTTCGACAAGTCTTGACTTGTCATCAACAGAGACTAAATCATAATAAAAATTACAGGAGTGTATTTACAACATTATGCAAATAAATTTACAATAATTCGGGATTATAGATAATAAAGTGTAATAAAGTGTTTGGATATTTGTAACTAGATATTAATAATATAGGTTTTTGTCAAATCAGTGAAATTTTAATTTTTTTTAAATAATGGAATTCCATCAAGAAAATAATGTTTATCTTGATTCATCATTTTAGGAATGAAACATAATATTTTTTAGTCTGTTACCGAACAGCCATATATAGAATGAATTTTAGATATTGAAATTAGCTTAAATATAATTATTATTATGTTCAAAAAGTTGTCTAAATGTGTGTATGCGTGAGTTGTGTGGTCATAAAATGTGTGACGGATCAAAATATTAATTATTACAATGGTCACATCCGATATCAGAAATTTTTTCTATTTAGTTACATATTTTTAAGTTTATTTTTATACAAAAATAAATTTAAAAAACTCGTCAGATTTATATTTGAATACGGCAATTATTTTTCTTTTTTTTTATTTATCATGCAAATGTGTAAGTTTATTTGACCGGTTAGGGGGTTGATGTCGGCCGTAATGCATCATATTGTATTAATTAAATTACGGCTATTTAAAAACAATTTCATTTGTATAATTTGTCATTTGAGTGTTTTTTTTTATTATCGAAATCCAGTATCTCTTAGCTATAGTTAAGTTAAATATTGATGGTTTTTCTAATTGTAAGAGGATTTTATTTCTACATTGCCGAATAATACCAATTTAAAGTTACCTTTAATTTATTTATTTTTGTGTTTGTTCATCAATAACATCACACATTTATATAAACTATTGTTTATGTAAACAGCAACACCCAGTAATAAGTACATAGTTTTACGCACCAAAGAGTTATTTTTAATAATTCTAACTACGAAGCCTATATTTTACACTTTTTAATAATAATGAAATTCCAGGAAAGTGCGTGCATGTATTTAAAATTTAATTTCCGACTCTCTAGTCGTGGTATTATTATCAATGGGCATTTTTTATTGAATGGTTTGGACGGATCGAATTAGATTGTAAACATTTTATATTATACTATGTACATACTTGTGTGATGAAAGTATTCAATTAACAGATGATCGGTGCACATTGATTATGTTCAGTTATAAACGAAAAGCATTTTTTATTTACACAACAACCTTTGTGTATACTAAGCCAAAAAGTAAAATGTAAAATAGATGAATGGAGTGTTCCTCAAGTATCTCCTTTGTGAGTGAAGTAAAATATATATACATATATTTGCGAACATCAATATTACTTTGAGACTAGTCACCTGATTTGTTACCTAGAATTTTTGTATTTATATATTATATATTTTATATAATAAATGTGTCAATGACAGATGGATTTTTTTGTTTTTATTATTTTGATTGTTATCTACTACGGGTAGAGATGTGCTGAGGTCAAACGAATATTATAGTATCGTATTCTAATTTCTTACTAATGCAGTCATATAAAGACATTCATTATGATTAATCGAGCCAAATCAAGAAAAGGATTGAGCGATACACAGAAACAAGGTATAATATTTGTTTGATTTCGGCATATCTCTGACTATAGAAAATCCTCCGTAAGGAATGAAGATTTCAGAGGTGGATTTTTTAAAATAAAATTCAGTCATTCTACGTTGTGATTGTGTTGACTTCTATAATTACATCTCGGTTAAATTCTTCTGACTTGAAAATTATATTGATGTGATAAAAACACTGACTTATAATAATCTCTTGATTATACATGCTGTTGTTTGTTAAATATAATAAACTAAAATCAATATGTGAACAGGTTGAAGTTGTATAATCCTAAATATTAATTATGTTTTTGCTATAAAATAACAATAATGCCGAATGTTCTCTGTTTTTTGTTGCAAACATAATTAAATTCTTCAACTGGGAAACACAGTAAATTGGAAAATCTTTATATAGATTCAGATTCCAATTTGATCGCCATAGCACAAACCACAAGAAAATAATAGAATTGTCATCGCAACGTTCAATAATAACTGATTTGTTAAATCACAAAATGAAAAAAGAATTTTCATTAAAAATATGGAATGAATCTCTACGGATTACTTTTTTTTTAATATTCTAGATTAAATTCGAACGGGGTTTATTTTTTCTATAAATAAACAATTTCAGAAACCTTTTTTTGTCAACACTTTTTGGCTTTTTTTAAAACTGCGATTGATTTTTTTAATTATTATTATTGCGTATTTTTTTATTATCATTAATAGGAATGTAAAAGTGTTTTTGTTTGATAAATGAAAACATTTAGTGCGATAGGCTGTTGTTGAAGCAACAATGCATTGCTATATTGTTGAATAAAAACATTTTTAACACCTGCGATGAATGTTTTAAAGTGCTTTGAGCATTTGTTCAGTTGTATATTTTTTATTGTTTGTAAAGTTCATAATATCAGGATGAAATGTATAATAAATATTGTATGAAATGTTAAACTGTTTTATCAAAATTACTTAAAATACACATTTGTTTGAAATTTTGCGATTATGTAACTTTATTGCGTTTGTTCTATTTGTTATTTAATAACAATGCAAATTTTTTTATTATGATTGCAAATATTTGGCTACATTTTGTTATTAAAATTACAATTATACTCAAATTTGTCAAAGTTAATTTAGGTATGATAATTTTACAAAGTGATCTATTCAAATCTCAAGATATTTTTGTAATAAGGTAATTTTACATTTATTAATTTAAAAAAATTCAGTGGATTTTTTTTAATTTGTTGAATGTTTTAGCAAGTGAATTAAAAAAATTGTAATCTTCCATCCAGAGAAAATCATCTTGGCTTATAATCGTTGATTTCTTCCATAGAACGATTGTAAGTTAAATATTTTAGTTGATGTACATGTATATCAATTTTCTACTAGGGGCCGATTTTTCACAGAAAGCTACGTAACTCACGATTTTCGAGCTTGATTTCTGTGCAATTGTACGAGACTACAAAGTCGATTGATTGGACAGAAATAAAATAATGACTCGAGAGTTACGTAGCCCACTGTTCGAAGAAACTGGCCCTAGGATAGATGACACAAACGAAATATTTAATGTCTGATGTGTTTTGCATTTGTTTTTTGTACAAATTACTTGTGAAATGAATTTAATTTATAAACAATTGTAATTTTAGTTTTTTTTTCAAAATCAAATATATGTATTTGTGCACTTTGATGTTTTTTTTCAAAAAAAAAAATATTCCGAAAAGAAAATACGATCGAGCAGTATTTGCAAGTGGCAACACTGACGGTTAGATGCTCTCCGGCTTCGGCCAATGGCTATTATAATATTGCACTATTAATGAGGAACCCGCTAGGGAATCCGCCCCATCCTTATGACATGAGCGCCCTGTGAGCCACTTGCGCTGCTCTATACTAGGACTAGTACTGCGCTACACTAGTCTACTCCATGCAGGACTAGCACTACTACTGTGGACAGTCCCCGCGCTCCCCGCCCCGCCCCGCCCTGCCCCCGGCCCTCGGTGAGTACAGTGCTGATAGTGATAGTGATTGTACTAATGACTTGTCTCTTGACTGTGATCCTGTATTATAATAATAACTATAACTATGACTATTACTCTAACTGAGCTGACAGTGTTGTGGCTGTGAGCCTGTGACGTCAGTAGTCATAGTACACTGTATACTGATAATACTCTTTTACATTCAACCTTGTATCTGTACATTTGGCCATTTTAGTCCTTCGTGCTTCTGAAAATGGTGGTTGGTCACTTCTTGCGCCTGATTTTATTACTATTTTCTTCAATTTGTTCAACATAACCTTCAACTGTCAAGCGAACTTTGACCGTGTTTTACTCCCAGTTTATCAGGAATGGTAAAATATTTCAAAGGTTGTATCAACTTTTGTTTGTAAACCCTGTCTCTTCTATGATTTCATTTAAAATGTCAACATTTAAAAATTAAATGATGACTTTCAAATACACAGTGCGATTTGATACATGTATTCAATATTAATAAATTTAATATTGGTGTATACACTTACATTGTATATATAAAACAATCATGAAAAAAAAACATATTAATATAAAAGTTTCTCTGATTGTTGACATACATCAATGAACTTGTAGTGTAATAATTATATTATTTAATTTTTTACCAGTATTAGGTACATGTCTTGTCGCCTATTTCACCTATAATATTACTTTGATGACTTTTTGTAATGATTTTTCTGTTTCTACATAAATGCTATTGTTAACTTGTCCTACTTTCCTACTAATTATGAATGCTTTTTATATTTTAATTTTATAGTTTTTAAGTACAACACAGAGTCGAGATGAAACTGTTTTGGTCAGCGACTAATTAAAAAGTATATCTGCATAAAGTTAAGCCTGCTCCTTTTATCTATACAACCTTGCAAAGAATAAGAAATACTTCTGAGGATTAAATACTTACTAATTAGATCAATAATTAATTTCTGATTATAAATTATTCATAAATATTTAATATTTTAGATCATAAGGGGTCCAGGAGCAGATGAGTCAGTGATTTTCATTTGATTTCATCAAAATGGACAGGGAGAATTCCCACAAACGTCATGGGAAACACAAATCCGGGAAACGACATAAGAAAAAACGAGAAAGATCTAAGAGTGGTAGTGCCGATTTCAATTCTAATAGTGCATCCTCTTCAGTAAAACCTTTGGTTGAATATTCTGATGTCAGCTCTGAAGATCTCTCCGCTCCCGAAGCGGGTGAGATCCAGAGCGATGACAGTACTCCCCGATCAGTAGGTTTTCCTGAAAGGACGGCGTCGAGCTCTGAGAGACACAAAAAATCACATCACTATTCTCCCATATTCACACATGGTTCTTCATCCGCAGCTTTAAAAAGAGATGAACATGAAAATGTACATAAACATCGTAAGATCGATATTGAGTATCGGCACTCGACTGCGGTGGCCGTCGATTATGAAGAGGTTACATCTCGACCTAGACACAAAAAAGAAAAAAAACACAAAGAACGGAAAAAGCAAAAGAAAAAATCAAAACATAAATCGAGATCTGCTAGTTTGGACAGTTTATCCGCTGAAGAGATTGTGGAGTCACCGTTAGAAATGAGAAATCGCCGGAACGTTGAGACGTATGAAAACATTCCCACTAGTTGGGATAAGAAACATCCATCTAAAGCAAGGATCGAGAAGAATGGGTCATGTTCACCGATATCTTCATCTACTCCACCCATAACTGGACTAAAACCTTCCCGTCGATTAACTAATGTTAGTGATATTAGTCACAATACATATTCTCCACCCAGGACTCCGCTTCTTCCATCTCCTAATAGGTAATTTTTATATTATATGCCAGTTATGGTTATTTATTTAGTCACATGTAATACAATTATCATTTTATCTAGAAGGTTAAATCCAGCATCACCTCATACGCCACAGCAATCTAGGTATGAAACTGTTAATATTGATTCAGAACCTGAAGCAGTTGTAGAATATAGTAGCCGAAAAGTTCATAGTCATAGCCCCAGAGAATATTCCAAAGATCGGCATCACAAGAATATATCTCCGATGTACAATATAGGTATTGTTTTTTTTTACATAAATTATTAAACCTTCTTTAGTAAAATGACTAATGAATTTGTATATTAGATTCTCCAAGAAAGTCTTCTAGTCCTAGACGAAGAAAAGGTGATCGCGAGCACCGTAAAAATAGGCGAGAACATAAAAAACATCGCTCTGCAAGAGATCGTACTCGTAGCAGAAGTAGGAGTAGAAGGCGGACTAATAGAAGGTATTACATTTATCCATGAGGTTTTTCCATAAAAAGAGAAAGATTTAATTGAACATTCATTTTAGAAGTCGTAGTAGAAGTACCGGTATAAAACGTCGAAGATCTCGTTCTCGATCAACAAGAACATCTAGGTCATATTTACGACTATCACCTAGTCCTAAAAGACGATCTAGGTACCATAGCCCATCTCCACCTTTTAATCAGTGAGTAAAACTATTACATATTATAATAATACTTGTGTTTTTATATGCTTATAATTCAATGTTATTTTGCAGAGCACGTAACGATAAAGATTCCCTATCCACTTCCATATTAAGTAAAAAAATTGATATTAGAGAAAAAATTAGTGATACTAGCTTGTTTGCAGAACTTGTGAAGGATAAACATAAAAGAGAAAAGGTTTGTAATATAATTTTTTGATCAGACTAATGTTGATTATCAATGTTTTTATTTTTTTTATGAATAGACACTTAAAGAAATTCTCGAAAAGAAAAATGAGGAGGAAAAACTAACCAATAATATAGAAGTGGAAAAGGCAATTTCCACTGTTTCTAGTGAGAATGGCGGCAATAGTCAAACTTCGATCTCTTTAGATGTGGTAGATATCCCGATGCCGAATCAAACCGATGGTAAATCATTACAACCGCCTCATTCGTTTGAAAACATAAAGATGACACTTGATCAAAGTGAATCTTTCTGTAAAGATAACAATGGATTAACAATCGAGAAAGGATTTAGTCTGAAAGCAAGCACTCCTGTTTTGCCAATTAAAAAGGTTTGTTCATTTTATTATTCACCATATTTATTCTTTGATAATGTTTTGAAGTATATTGAAATGACTTATGTATTTTATTTCAGATTGGAGGTAGTGTTGTGGAAAGTGTCTACAGAAGTAGGACAGCTGCCGCGATGAATTCAACCAAACCTAAGGGAATTGTGGGATTGCCCATGCCGCCCAATTTGACTGCAGCTGATTTGCTAGTAGGCAGTAGTCCAATGAGCGAATCAACATCACCTCTTTCTCCACATCGTGCCAAATCTGGTAAATCGAGAAAATCAGGCATTATGAATCTGCCAATGCCACCATGTAAGTTTAACATTTTACCTTCAACCATTGCATTTGTGTAATCATAATCGTATTTGTGCAGTAGTTCCTGGAAGTGAAGATTTGAGTGGTGATGATGATCTAAATTCTTCTCCTCATCTAAACGATGGTAAATCTGTGAAGACTGTGAAACCTAAATTAAAAAGACCTAGAATAATAAGACGGAGAAATTCTCGATCTTCTTCAACGAGTGTCAGTAAAGATTGGGGAGAAAGATGTGTGGACGTATTCGAGGTTTGTAGCAATGATTGACTTTTTACATAAATAGATGCTTAAAAATGTTTTTTATACTTTTAGGTGTTGGCTCAAATCGGTGAAGGTACCTACGGACAGGTTTATAAAGCGAGAGATAAACGCACAGGATTAGTTGCTTTGAAAAAAGTTCGATTAGAGCATGAAAAAGAGGGTTTCCCCATTACAGCTGTTAGAGAAATTAAAATACTAGGCCAATTGAATCACAAGAATATCGTCAATTTAAGAGAAATTGTCACTGATAAACAAGACGCGTTAGATTTTAAATTGGTACGTTCTTTTGACATTTGGTTTGGTTTTTAAATAAGAAATAATTAATAATCTTTTTAATATTAACAGGACGAAGGCTCATTTTACTTGGTATTTGAATATATGGACCATGATCTCATGGGTCTTCTGGAATCCAAGCTGGTTGATTTTAACGATGATCATAATGCTAGCATCATGAGACAACTCTTGGATGGCTTAAGTTATTGTCATAAGAAAAACTTCCTGCACAGAGACATCAAGTGCAGTAATATACTAATGAATAACAAGTAAAGATGATTAAATACAATTCTTTTATACATTCAATATAAGGTTTTATAATATTTTTTTTTATAGGGGAGAAGTAAAGTTGGCTGATTTTGGATTAGCCAGGCTTTACAATGCAGAGGACCGTCAGAGGCCTTACACTAATAGAGTTATCACTCTTTGGTATAGACCTCCTGAATTGTTGCTCGGTGAAGAACGTTATGGACCAGCAATCGATGTCTGGAGCTGTGGGTGTATTCTCGGTGAACTTTTCTTGAAACATCCACTTTTCCAGGTCAGAACTAAGTTAATCATCTAAAAAAAACACCTCAGAAGCTTCAATTATAAAGCAATTATTAATCTTTCAGGCAACTATAGAAATATATCAATTGGATCAAATAGCAAGGGTTTGCGGTACACCTACTCCTGCAGTTTGGCCCTCAGTAACAAAACTGCCATTGTGGCATTCAATAAAACCTAAGAAATTGTACCGAAGACGTCTACGAGAAGACTTTGCATTCATGCCAAGTAGTGCACTTGATTTACTCGACAGGATGCTGGAGTTAGATCCTGATAAAAGAATCACGGCCGAAGATGCACTGAAGAGTGCTTGGCTAAAAGATGTAGTACCTGAGAAGTAAGATTATTTGTACATTTTATTACTACAAGTTTAATCAAGGAGTATGGGACAATAATTACGAAGATGCCAGTGTGTTACTTGAAAAATACATTCCATAGCTCTTTGTGATTACAATGGTTACAATTTGGCGTATTACCAATGGGATACAATAACTTTAATGTCATTTTATCAAAAGCGTTTGGTGTCTTTGTGGTTATTACTACTTGTTAATTTAATGTTTAATATCTTACTGTTATTTTTTAATGTGTAGATCAAATAAGTTTTGTCTTTCCAATTTGTCCTAAAATGCAGTAATTGTGTGTACCAATTTTTTTTCTTATTGCCTCAGCATATCTTTATTGATATGGTTTTAATATTTGTGAATATTTAAAGTAATAAATAATTTTATTTGAACAGTATGCCCCCGCCTGCTCTTCCGACATGGCAAGACTGTCACGAGCTATGGAGTAAACAACGCAGGAAACAGCAGCGCGAGGAGCGACTGGCGTTGCAACAGCAGCAGCAGCAACAACAGCAGCAATCGGACATGTCACCCGCCTAGCACACACTGTGGCTCTGCACTCCAGAGTCAGCACACGATACCAAACGACAGTATACTCCTTAGTGTTATAGTGAAATACAACTGTTATTGTGTTCCTATCCACAGATGCTTCAAATTGTGACATTCATCTTATATTTGCTGTTGCCTGAAACCATTTTACACTTTTTACTATTCACAACTGGTCTTTGTTTTACTAGACATCTTACGTATTTATAATGTGCTCCGGAAAGACAGTTTGCAATGTGGGAACATACACATTTATACAACCACTAGTCATTCCAGACTGTCCCTTTTGACAATCCTTTTTTTAATGTATGTATATCGCTTGACAAAATCTAATGATTTCTTCATTTATTTGTGTTGATTTGTACATTATGTGGGGTATCGGATGTTAAACATCCATGAATTGTTTTTTTTTAATGAATTATTTGTGATTTGTAATTACATCAAATTCTTTTTTAATACTGTGTAATAAAATAATGAAATCACAGTCGATCAACATTTTACTAAAGAAATATTTTAACAGAATTTGAAAAAAATATTCTGCTTGTCTTAGCCATTTGACTATATTGATGGATTTAATTAAAAAAGAAAAAGGTGTACTTGCTTAATTCAGAAGTAATAATAAGATGTTATTTTTATTTTCATTTTCATTAAATGAATTTTAAGTTTGCTGTAGGATTATATATATTGTATTGCAAAACACCAAACGAAAACCATTTATTATGAAGAGACAGTGTATTTATTGCCGTCGCTGTAATAACGTGGATGCCTTAAGGACTGTATTAATCTCATGAATATTTAGTGCTTTAACCAATAATAAGATGATTTGTGCCTGGCGGAAAAGTGTTGTCACAAATTAATTTACATATATACAAAAAGAGTCCTGCAAAATTTGATTAGTGTAATCAGAAGACTCGGCCTTCCTCTCATGTTCACGGAGGTGTAAAATTTAGCTGATTATTTTGGGATTGTCTGTGTTTTAGCAGATTTGTCGGTGACGCGGTGAGTGTGTGCGCGCGTGAATGAATGAGTTTGTTGTCCAAATGGTTTTACGGCAATATTTATGTGAGTTTCCTCGGAACAGTTGAATAATACAAGACGTGATTTTATGTATGTATGTATTATTTTTATACTAAACAGCAATTTAATCACATCGACATAAAAGACGGATGTAATCATTTAGGCAATAAGTAAAATTTTATATTTGTATATAAATATCGACGTGTATATATTATGTTGTAAGTATTGCTATCGATATGTTATATATTATAAAATTAGCTTTAGATTTAACTTCATTATATTTGTTGCCCCTTATATTTTATAATTATGCACATTGTATATTATTGTAATTACTTCAGAATTTAAACTATTATTGTCATGATCATTTATTAAATAAAACGAGTTTTGTTATCTATTCAATTTTTTTTTTTAATATTTTAAAGCATTATCTGTCTTCAGAGAACTGGAACTGAACTGGAGTCTTACTGGAAGAATAAATAATTAACACCAAAAATTTATTGGACTTTTAACCAGTGAGAATTTTATATTATTAAGATGAGGTAGAATATCGCAATAATATTTAAAAAAAATCTTAATTTTTAATAAAATACTTTAAAATAGTTAGGGCGTCTTGAAAGGAACAAGAATTTTTATTTATTAGTATCTATTGTTATTAGCGAAAAAAATACAGTTGATTTAAGCTGAAATAATAGTTAATTAATTTATAATTAGAAATTAAAGGTAAAAAAATATTTTATTTTATTTCTGCGATATTCTTGCTAAAATACAATCTTGTGCGATTTTTTCGCTTGTTCATATTATATTTGCAAATACAACGAGCCGCCCATGGATATTGTAATCTATTGAGAGAGTTCTTTCACATCGTACCCAATTTAACCCATTTTTATTAACCAAAGGAGTTAATAATATTATATAATATTCTGTTTTCATGAAATTTGTTTATATTTTTGTTGTACACTTAATAAATAATGTTTCTTTTAAACTTACTACAATTTCTATAGATTTAATATATTTTCAAATGTCAGATTTTCTCGTCCAAGACGCAAGTATAATATATTTGCAGAACCATTTTGAAATAAGAAAAAAAATTCAATGCATATTATTATCTGACGTAGGGGGCGAAAGTGCAAAAACTGGTATCAAATGTTATATAAGTATATGTAATTACCGCGTATTCAGACATATTAAATAAATAATTAATTTGGTTTTACGTGTAAAACCGAGTTAACATTTAATTCCAGTTTGAAACTTCTATACTCTAGGTCTGATTACTACATATGAAATAAAATATAAAGCTCCAAATGGGTAAATTCGATGATTTAGTGCCTTTTGATTTTTCATGGAATTGTTCTATATTTGAATGAAGCTACGCTCATTTGTTATTTATTATTTAACGGTTTAGTGGCTATTAAGTGTACGGACTGTGACTATTAATCTCTCATTATTAATACTAAGGATATTATGTACAAATATTTTATGATTTTATATATTGTCCGTTAATATTTTTGTCGTGCATGCCGAAGAACCAGTTCTTCAATGCGCTGTATTTCGGCAAGGACACACCTGTAGTTTCACATTATTATTACGACACACCAATTGCATTTGCGATAGACAATGATTATTTAATTCCATTCTTATCCAAAAAAAGGAATTGATCAAAAAGAGAGAACATATAATAATATGTGATTATAACAAGTTATACCGAAACAATCTTTAAATCAATTGTTTACGTAATTATAAATGCCTCCATTTTTTAAACACCACAGAACACGAATCCATTATATAATCGTTATTGTGCATAAAATACATATTTAATATTGATGATCCTGGCTTTTTCACGTAGTTTACAATTTACATCCATTTTATTGACATCTACGGGCTTTAAAGCATATCCATTAATTCATATTTGGCTTCTTATATGTATTTATTCAGACTTTTCTATAAAATAAATTCTTTCCTGTATTTTAATCATTCAATTTTGCGAAAGTTTCTTAGACTATCTTGTGGGGTTAGTTTTTGGTTTTTAATTCGACTAAAAGACTTAAATAATGTTTGCATGGTAGGTGTACATAATTTTACATGATTATAAAATTTTAAAATTTGTAGGAAAATTCAACCAAAAACAACAACTTATAAAAAAAAATCAGAGCATATAAATATTTAACCAGATTTTTTTTCAATTTATTTTTTTGTTTTGTATTTGTCTGTCGGTAATCTTAACTATTACTAGTTACACAGGTCTTAATAATCGCCTCAGTATTTACCTTAGAATCCAGGAAATTAGAGTAAATATGACAGTCGATCGATCGGCATTTTATCAAATTCCCAGTCGTATTAACCGATCAAATATATATTTTTTTACTTTTAACCCATGATCGCGTAGTTTGAAGACACGCATAACGCATTGTAGCTTGCTTAAAAAGATGATAAAAATCGAGATGGCGGACCAAGTAGATGAGTTCTGTGACTGTTCAATGGCAAAATGTATTACCAGTTACACAGGTTTAAATAATCGCCTCAGTATTAACCTTACCATCCAGGAAATAAGAGCAAATATGGATAAGACGATGGACCGGGATATTCTTAATCTCCCAATCGTAATAACTGATCAAATTTTTTTTTACTTTTAAGCTATGATCGCTGTTTTGTAGCATGCTTCAAAAGATGATAAAAATATCAAGATGGCGGACCTAGCAGACGAGTTTTATGGAGGCAAACTCTCTCGTCTATTCAGTTGTCTGGCATTCTTATCGGCGGTAATGGCTTGGAATATTTATGATATATTCGTCAAGGTCTGTTTTATTTAACAATGAGCTACCTAACTCGAGAGTTTGTGCAATCAACTTGTTTATCAATCAAAATATTTGACTCTCGAGTTAGGGGGGCTGTCTTTTTGTATACAAGTGAGTTTTTTTTTTAATTTTTAACCCATGATCGCAGTTTTTCGCTCCTTGTTCTATGAGCTATGTATTACGCTGGTTTTTATATGTTTTTGTAATTCTAAGTTTATTTATTATTATTATTATTTATTATGTATAATATTTATATATATTTTAGTAGTTCTACAAGTGGGTTTTTGTATTTTTTCCCATAAATTATGTTATGACTTATTAATTATTTTAAATATCAATTGATTATACTCCGTATTAAAATAAGTAAAAGACTAAGTCTATAAACTTAATATTGTAACATCTAATCATAATGTATCTAAACATTGTACGCAAATAATATTTAATAAAGAAATTGTATAATAAAAAATTACGCTGGTTTTAATGAATCAGTTATGAAGTTAGATAGCAAGACCATCATAGATAAGTCACAGCCTTGATTTGTTTTGTTAAATTAATACAATGATGAATAGTGTGTATTGAAATGTTAGATTTGGGCAGGTTTGTCGTAAAGGCGAGGCATTCTTGAGCCGTTCACCATGAAGTGGAAGTGGCAGTGGAAAGTGTTCAGTAGTCAGTACCGCCATAACGACTGCACGGTTAACATCGTCCTCTGTGACTTCCTTAGTTAAATTATACAGTAGTAAAGTACGAGTATAGTGAGATCAAGTGCCAAGCCTGACAGTGACTGCACATTATCCTGTTATGCGACATTTTACTTGAATTAAACACTTTAAATATATATCGGATGCGAGGATAGCTCAAAATGAAGACGGTGAGTTTACACTAAAGTTACTACAAGTCCTTTATTTCCAGCTACACTCCCTAGTAATAATAACATGGTTATATAATCAAATAATACTGGAATTGATATTTACGCTCCAGTAGTTTTATTATTGTGAATGTACTTCCTAGATAGAGATATGTCTTTTTAAAATTGCACAAATCTTTCGTATTTTTTATATTCTGTTTGTGGTTTATTTACAATTTTAAAATTTTGTTTTATTATATACGCCATGATGGGATTTTCGAGACTTTATTTGTATACATTCACCGACCTAATAATCGATTATTTTACCTTAAAATCAGAGTTAACTTGGATCAAGACGGTCGTTCGGGATTTTATTAATGTTACTCAGTCATAATAACCGATCAGACTAGTTACACAGTTTTCTTTTTATTGCATGATAATTACCCATTACAATGCGGGAAGTCATAGTAAATCTGGATCAAGAAGATCGATTGGAATTTATTTAATATACACATTTCCTAGTAGTAATAACAGTTTGCAGCTAAAAGAGACTAACAAAATGCACCGTTCTTACCAAAATCAAACATATTTTCGTAATATTATAGTTGTTTATGTAATAGTCTTGTAAATTAATTGATTTAATGATTACTTTCTAACAGATAAAGCTATTTTTTAAAGACCAATCTAAACCAAATGCTGTGAAGGTGCTTCAATGAATAATTTAATTTTACTTGAGCGGGATTTGAACCCATGACAACGTTATTTGTAGCCACGCGCCTTATCTTCTTGTTTTATAACAATAATTAGTTATTTAATCAAAATTGGTTATTTTTGCTATAGGTTGGTTATTCAAGAGTTACGCTTTCAGTTCAAGTGTTGCCAGAGGGCGAACGATCCTTGAAAAAATGACGCATACATACATAGTAATCGCGCATATTTATTGTAAATGACACACATACAGAGCCATTATGGTAATGTGTGTACATATGTATATATATAAATATAAAAAAGGCCGGTCAGGTTATGTAAAGGCGTTTTCACTTTCGTCGGGCGGGCGCAGCCGACTAGTTTTGTTCGAGATGAGAGCCTTCTGGTGTCTTGTATTATGTGTGTTTAAATACTTATAAAAGTATGCGTATTTTATAACACGGGTGAATCTTTATATAATAATAACATTGGGAAATATGCCGGCTTTCCCCGGTGGACTTGGCGTGATTATGTGCCGTCGAGGGAATAATTACACGCTTATTAACAAACGTAAAAGTTCACTTTGAAGTTAAACAAAGACCAAATACAGTATTTTATGTATATGTATAATTTTTTTCATCGAATCCGATAGCCCTTTGATGTTTGCAGACAAACAAAATGGGAAAATATTGACTGCATGCTCCAAAGGATGATAAATATCAAGATGGCGGAGTTTGTGCAATCAACTGATTTATCAATATTTGACTCTCGATTTAGGCAGCTCAATTTTTTACATAAGTTTGTTAAAATTATTATATACATATATCAATAGCTCAGCGGATAATCCCGATCAAGTTTAAAAAAATGATTTTATCGTTTGCGAGATGGAAAAAAATATTAATAAAATATTGATGCTATGATTTCTTGGATTTTAAAGAAAATACTAAGGTTGTTATAAAGACTAAGCAACTAGTAAAAGTTAAGATCACCGTTAGACAATGAATTAACACGTTGTTGTGTCTAAAAAACAAAATTTGTTATAATCTTCTCAAAAAACCCCTATATAGGCGTATATAAAATAAAATAAACTCACGTCTTAACGTATCTACAGTTTGACATTTGCTCCAAAAATATAAGAAACAAATAGTAGTCTGATGTATATATGCACTTCCGGCTTTTTCACGGTGGAAATGTTGCCAGTGTGCTAACAAGAAAACTCATCACAAGTCTTAATATCTATGATATTATTTTATTACCAATAAAGTAATTAAGCCTCCCAATTGCTCGTTGTTCATGTTGAAAGGCAGCAAGCAACTAATTTGTAAACATTTATGAACAGTTTCTCAATGAGAGACTCCATATTGTCAAATAGCTCATTTCTTGGTCAACCGGTATCAAATCAAACCGGTAACAATTCACTCACTTTCCTATTGAATATCCACACGCAATGAAGGCGAATATTTCAATTAAAGCACAACGATCCCAAAATTTCCGATTGAATGTCACTGCAAGTCTGCAAATTGTCTTGTCACGATTCAATCAATAATGATTGGCGTGTTAGAATGTTATGTGTAACGAATCAATGATTCCATTAAAAGCTTTTAATATCGTTTTCCTGTACGACTGCGTGTAAATTATGACCTCGTTTAAAATCATGGTAATTTTTCCTCATTATTTTGCTTATTTATATCGCATATCGATGGCTGCGAATAATTGATATGAGAGTTATATTTTCTTCTCCTTCATTCACCAGTCAGTTCAGTCATTGTCAAGTCAAAAATAAAGTATTTGATCGGTTATTACGACTGGGAGATCGGGAATAATATGAATAAAATCCTGATAAATCGTCTTCATCCAGGTTTACTCTGACTTCCTGGATTGTAAGGTAAATATTAATAGTTAAAATCACCGACAGACAATAAATTAACACGTTGTTGTGTCTAAAAAAACAAATTTGTAAAAAACCTTCTCAAAAAAAGGCCCTCGGAGCATATAATAAACAAATTTAACTCTATTATTTATATTAATTAGTAAGTAAAACTGAAAATCGCTCTAATAAAGCAGAATATATCTACAATTTAATTTAATTTTAATTTATTGAACAAATCTGAAATACAATGTGTGGTAAAAATGCATAATTTAACCATTTTAAATTTAATTTTTAACACACCTCTTTCAATCGTTGTGTAGCAAATTGTAGATTTTTTATTACAAAATAATATTATTTGGACAAATCAAAACCGGATTTTAACTAAATAGAATAGGGTTTTTTTAACGTACAAAAAGTGCTTCTATTTGTATCTGTATTCACTTTTTATGAACCAATTTGGACCGACACAATTAATTCTTTAATAAAAAATAATTTTGATTGTAACCTAAGCAAACCTAGAAGTAGACTTTGTACAAAGATTTATTTAGATGTTTGGTTGGTTTGTCACAGAAATATATTTTCAATTGAATTTTCATGGGAAAAAACCTTACATTGTGAGGATTAGACGTCAAATTTGTATCGAATATATCGACAGAATGGTAAAACAATACAAAGCATGTACTTTGTATACAATATTGTGAGAAAAACCTTCACGCAAGTGGGTTGAATTAATTGAATAACAAAATATTGTGATTTATTTGATCACTTTCTCGAAACATATTTGTGAGGAAAATGAGTATGTTTGCCAAGTTTTCTATCAGAATTACAATGCATTACTCGTTGTTACTTAAAATGCACGTTACAGTCCTTGCATTCAAATCCGATTAATTTTCATACAATGGCTTTTAATAAAATACATAAAATTCACTGCGGTTCTGAAAGGTTCTAATCGTGATTAATGGTTTATTATACCTCGTTATTTCACGCCTGTTAACTCGAAATTGTGGTTTGGCGGATAATTCCGACAAGCCTTGCTTTGTCCGCGAATAATTGTATAATTAGCGTGAAATTATACGAAAAATAAAAGATATATCAATGAGGAAGGTCAATACTTATTTGATATAAAATATACGTTAATAATAATAAAATAATGTGGCATGAAAACATCTCGTTATGGCGACGGGACGCCTCGAGCTTTTACTTACGTAAAAAAGAAATTATTTATTACGAAACCAAATACTATGTCGGTAACATACTTTTGCTTATACATAATGTGTACAAAAAATGTACATTTTAATTAAATTATATCACGTTACACATTATTTGAGATAAAATTTTAAAAATCAGTCAGCGAAGCTTCAATTAATTGTATCATGCGGTCTTTTACAGTTTGATTTCTTTATAATTCTTCACTTTAATTAATCTACAAAACATAAATTAAATAAATAGTCATTTTCTATTATAATATTGTTTTAAATTTGTATTTGAAATTAACTAAAATAATAACATATCATTAAGTATATATTCAGTATATAATAAGGAATTAAACTGACAAATATTCACTTTAAAGTGATTCATTTATTTATAGTAAATCATAATCTGTTTTATCCGAAACCAATAATAATAATATCAAGATGGCGAATCAAGTAGACGAGTCTGAGTGAGAAAATTAGTAATGATATATCAAAATTAAAAATATAAAAAGTGGTCTTTGACTAATTTTTGATGTAAAATTGATGGAAAATATAACAGTTTTCTTATTGCCTGCTAATATTATATCGGTGGTTTTATTTTTCTTGATTTTAACTCCTTTTTAGCGCATAAGGTCTTATCACCTGTAAATGCTACGAAAGCGTCCGTCATTATTAGGTATAATTATAAATTATATGGTTTCTAAATTGTTATCTAATTAACACACTTTATTGTTTGAGTTTAACCTGTGGCACTTTTACATTTATGTATTGCATAATCAATAAATTTGTATTTATGCATTTTTTGCTGGCAACATTCGTACGTGTTGTTTCAAACTCGTGATTAATTATTAAAATACCCGCAACACGAAGTATTTTGAGAGCCTTAAGGCTTGTTGTGATGTATTTAGTGTACAAATTAGGTAATATCTGTAACAAATCAACTCACGACACAAATTCCGATCGTTTGATGACTTCCTCTGGCCCGATTTTTTTTAAATTACCCAACACTCGTTTGTATCATCGTGGACTAACACACCTGTTATTTCACCATAAAAGTTCATTGATATAAGCTAATCTCTTATTCAAGTCTCATCCGACAGTGCAGCTCGGGATGATCATTGTGTGCAAATCGTATTGTTTTTCAAATGATTTATATGAGAGAAGGCTCTATCTAATAACAACAAAGCTATCTCATCCTACGTCTAGCCTTGGCTGTCCTCTCTAATGATCGCTCTTCGCAGTGGGCGGTTATTTAGAATCTTCAAAGAGTACTTAATTTATCGATTGTTGTTATAAAATATGGGTGATTGAACTTGGATATACAGAGATATCCCGGATGAACATAATCGTGTGACAACCTCGGGAAAAACTCATACAAAGAAACCTGAACCAAGTGAGAGTGGAAAGACGACCAAACAGCTATCAAACTCACTTTGTACAATATATTACCTTGTACTTTATTAAGTCGATAGAGAAAGGATATAAATAATATTGAATCATGTAAAGGATTGCATTGGAATTATAAACATAGCAGATTTTAGAATCAAATTACTGTGTTTTTATTAAAAATACAAACTTTTAGTATAATCATTATATTTTATCAACCAATTATTACGCCATTTCTAGTTACTACATTGATTATTTATCGATATAAAATATGAAATTATCTAAATGTATGTTATGGAGTCTAATTTTTGTTTAAAGTCGTTGAATAAGTCATATTTCATAGTTTTGAGATAATGGCGAATTAGTGAAAAAAAAGTCACAATCTTAATAGAACTATAAATTTATGGTATATATTTGAATAATGTACAATGTGGTATAAGTCAATGGCTTGTTTTATCTTTCCAAATATAACAAAATTATAAAAAATACCTCTATTTCAACTAACAGAAACTAAAAATATAAATTTGAGTGAGAGTCTAAGTGCGTTTTGGCAGTAGATAAAGTAATAAAAAACATAAAAATGCATCTATAACTCAAAATATGACTTAGTGCATTTTAGCAGTATACTCTCGACATATTTTTAAAGGTTTATTTTATATAAGTTAGTTGATTTCCCTGTAAGGTTCAAGTCTAGTTCAATTTATTATTGTCCGTGTACAATAAAACATTATTTAAAACTTTCCAAAGTCCTTTTATATTGAGGTCGTTATTTACGGCAGACGTGAATAGAATTTTTTAATAGTTAGATATTTATTCTAATTGAACATGTTTAGGAAAAAAAAATATTAATTGGTTAACATCCCACGAGAAAATCGTTCAGTACATATTTCCTAGTTTTCACGGCTGTTTTTATAGAGGATATTGAATCACTTTACAGATAAGGCTTTCGCTTTTTATATTTACAATAATATACTTATTTAACGGAAATAAACTCTCACTGTCAGGTAAAAATTTAAATTTATTATGATTATGTCTCAATTTAATGTAATTGTTATTAATGTTCTTGATGGGTTTGAACATGATGTCCAGTTTTTATATTATTTTTAATCGACTCTCTCTTTCTCACATACATACATTTTATATAATATCCAAATCGAGATATTGAATTATTTAAAGGCGGTGTGATGAAAGGAAAATCCTTTAATTTTTTTTTCACATCGACCAATTTGTAATGATTCCCATGAAAAGAAAAATAATCCATTGTGGATAATACATTTCATATTCGTATGATCTTTCAACACGCGATTACGTGTTCATTAAAAATACTTTTACTGTCTTTTCACTTTCACCTTCATCAGTCATATTGGGAATCCTTTTTGGAGGTGTTAAATTGTACGCTCGATTAATTAATAATAAAAATTGGCGTGTTTTACGAAATGTACAGGTGGTCAAAGTATGCGTACCGATTGTCGGAATTGGAAAGTGGATTCCAGACCGGTATATTATAAGTTGGTGTTTATGGATGATGATGATGATGATGATGATGATACACCTGTGTTTCTATTCAGTGAGGTCAGGTGAGGAAAGGTCACCAGAATATCTACCACATAGTTTCAATACATTAATGAATTAAATTTCACAAAATACACCCATTTTATGTTGAATACCAAGCGAAAGATAATAATAACTTAATTATAGTTAATGCTTGATAATTACACTGTAAATATATAAAGATTGATCGGTTTTTTTAGTTCATACAGAGAGCTGCAATGAATACGTTTATATTTCATAGTGTAATAAATACATAAAAATACAATCACCGTCATGTCTCGCTTGTCCAGCTTACTCTGATTACATGTATTCTAAAGTGAATACTGAGTCGATTATTCAGCCAGGAAATTCATAATATTATACTATATTATAAATCCAAACTACATTTATAATTAAATAGACGGTCACAGAAATATAACAATTAATTTTTTTCATTATGGCAACATTGCTTGATTATTTGATTCTGATGCCACAAAATAAGTAACTATCTGGCTACATTTTAAATATATTTCCCTATAAATTAAATAAACGATTAGCAATAATATCTTGCGGTGAATGCTTAAAAAAATGCGTCTACCGATTACGATCTATGGATAGAGGAATACATATTAATAATTCTATATAAATAATCTTAGAAGTGGTTCACTTTCTGGACACGTATTATATGTATGTATATATGCAGACATCCGGCATTAATATATTAAATGAGGTTTTTATTTTAAATGCGTGTTAAAACATCCATTCAATATTAATCAATCTATCAGTGGAATGCGTTGATTTGGACAAATCAATAAAAAAAGATGTATCGAGAACTTGATCTTTTAATCTCTGAATCGACACAAGTCCATCATCGAAAACTATGTTAATTTTTTTTGTACAATTCAATAGAACTCGTTTTTTGATAGGTGAAATCATACATAAGCGAAAGCAGTCTTATAAGGTAAACCCGCTGGTATAATTAGTAAAAATTGCTTTCCAGCTAGGGGGGAAAAAGAGAATCATTGAATTAAAGTTTTCAATATAATAAAATGGCCGCAGGGTTTTAAAAATAGGCGTTGTTGAATATTTGAATATTAATATATCGATATTGCAAAGAACTGGTGAATCACCACTTTTAGAAATGTGAATTTGCATTTTTAGACTTACGTAAGCTCGTCATTATTCAATATTCAAAAGAATCTAGTAAATAGTATCAATTTTATTAATATTATGGAGTTTGCTTGTATGCCAATATTACCAATAATTAAATAAATTAATCAAATTCAACTCTTGCTGCATGCATACATAATATGTATGTATGGATTAATAATTCCAGGTCTAATAATGTTTTTTTTTAGATAATTTGGATAATACATTGTATTTTGCACCCATTTTAAATCCGATAGATATTCTAATAATTCTATTCAATATTTTATTATTAAAATAAATCTTAAGTTGCGTAATCTATTATTATAATAGATTTAAATGTAATTTATGATACATCTTTAATCTTGTAAATGACTAAATATTTCGTAATGTATTTTTTGAGGAGGATTTTCACAAATTTGAGTTTTTTTAGACACAACAATGTGTTAATTTAATGTATGTCGGTGATCTTAACTAGTAATAGCCTCAGAATTTACCTTACAATCCAGGGCAATCAGAGTAAACTTGGGTCGAGATGATGAATGACAATTTAACAAGTCTAAAATAGGAAAAAATCAAGACCTGAAGGACTAATTATTATATTTATGACAGAATCATTTTGTTGTTAATCATTGTTCCTAATTTGTCAGTGTTGCCAGACTGTCACCTTGTTTGTTGTTTGTTAATACAAACATATCAATTATTCTGTTTTATTTTTAATATTTTTATATATACAGGCAGACATTTATATAGGGTAAACGTTGAATATTTGAGATAAATATTGACATGATGGCCTTGATCACAGGGAATCTTCTTGCGGATGTGTCGACTATTTCGAAATGTCGAGGTCGTTTGCATCTTTTTCGCTGTCAGAGGTCTTTTTTCATACACGTGAGACAATCACGTAACAACGTTCTACCTGGGAACTTGTTGTCGTAATATTAACTTATCTTAAATTATTTCTTATTTCAAAAGAATTGGGTAAAGTGTGAACTTTATGAAATCAATGAAGACACAACGCATTCCCATGAAATTTTAAAGCTAATTGCTATAAAATTAAATTATTGCTTAACTCATTTGGGTTTGATTTCACCCAATCAGATAAGACTTAATACAGGATATGAATATCTCTATCTAATCTATCAGAAGAAACAAAATTGTTGTTTTTTAAAGCAGGTCAGAATTGTTAGCAACACTGAGATTAATTCAAATAATCAGTGCTCTATTTATTTACCTTGTTTAAATTTCGAACTTTAACCATAAGATATCGTACGAGTGGCTAAATGCGTGGTTAGTTCTAGTGGATCAAGTGGCCAAAAACACGAGTTACCTGGCAAACATTATAGTGTAAACATCTCTCTTCATATCTTCAGTTATATTTCACAGTAAAATGGGTAAATGCATTGTTACTACATGTCATATGGACTCAAACATACACTCAAATACATCTAGGCTCACTTTTTACCAAAGACTACTTGTTTAACATGTTTAAAATATTATTGCGTTTTGATCACCACGCGTATTGTCACAACCACTCTTAGTGGTCACTAGAAATGTGTCGAGTGAGGGAGACACACTTATGCCTTTATCGAATAGAAGAGAAGAGTGCAACAATACACGGGCTACACGACTTATTTATAATCAATGCGATATCTAATGTTTATACCTATTCTTTAAACGAAATAATTTAATACAAACGGCTCTGATCAGTAATGTCTTAAATAATATGATTTTCGGCGTGACTAACTTTTACAAGTTTTGGTGAATAATCTCCCGTGAACATGAAATTCCTTCACATTCATGAAATAATAACTTTTCCAGTGTCAGGGATGTAGAGGGGTAATTTTTAAGGCACTAAAAAAAGCTCAATAATTATGTTTATCCCAATGCATTGGGATCAAATGCAACCAATAGCCCTAAACGACTAGAGGGTGGAAAGGGGTTAAATTTATACCTCCTCCACGGGCGCCAAGTACATTTGTTACGCTTCTGTGGAATATCGAAAAATGACAATTAATTTTATCTAAATCATATTTTTGCGATAAGATATCAATTTTCCCATTAAATTCTGACAGTTTGTTTATAAATGATCATCGTTAGATATAAAATTGATCTATTATCAATATACTGGCTGGAAAATGTATTTTTGATTGCTCCTCGAGTTGAATTTGTTCAGAGGAAACGCTTCAGAAGTTTCAGTGGTGTTCAGAGATCACAGCGAGCACAACCTCTGAAAATATGATGTCTTATGTGAGTATTTTTCAAAATATCAGTTGCTTTTAATCGTGTTCTTGTTAAATGCAAACATATGTGTAACCGGAATGTCGCACAAGTCTATCAAGTGTGTCGAGTCCTTGGTTTCACTTTCAATAAGCCGTTTCACTTTCGTAAATACATCAAAGGACAAATCGGGCTTCTGTAATATTTTCACATTTTTTTGAAGAGACTGCTTTCCCGAAAAAAATCCGGTTGACTTTTTGCGCGGCGTTTATTGATAGATGAAGATGCTTCTTAGCAAAAAAAAAACAATGAGAAAGTTGACTAGTGAAAGCCACGTCCTCATATATTAATGTAAAAATATTAATTTTACACATTATACAGTGTTATTAAAATTGATGTGCTGGTTCGTTAACGATGCATCAATCAATTGAAATAGTATTAAAAATTATTAATGCCAATGAAACCCGATGCGATAATATTAAAATCTTTAAAAGCCGCTCACCTTCACAGTCCGCTATGTATGCATTCTGTTTAATTACACATTTTTATTTCATATAGGATATCAGGTTTGGTGGCTTTGTCACGTAATTTGTGTAGAGAATTTGCTCATTGGAATGCCGAACTATAATATATTTAGTAGATTAGTTAAGGTTCAGTTGAATTGGGTTACAATTTTGCTTATGACATTTATGTATGTATATACATATACCCGATTTTTATACTGGCAACTTTTATCCTTTCGTTTTGATATTTTTTGTACATTTAAATAAATAAAACAAGATAATTTGTTGTTGAAGATGTGAAGCTAGTAAAAATTATACTTATATGACTTAGTAGCGACTTTTTTACATTTTTATATGTATTTATAGGAGCGGTTCCGAATTTATGTCCTTTCCTCAGGCGTTAAATGTCCGATTGCTGATTAAGCAATCTTTTATATAAAAAAATATATTGTCATTCGCTTAGCCAACTATATTGAATAGAACAGGATACCCTAGTTTTTATTGTATAATATATTTTAGATCAAGAGCTCGTGAGTCAACAGCGTGAGAATGAATTAGCAACCATTTAACTATTGTTTTGTTAAAGATTTAGTCGGTTTCGGTTTCATAACTTAAAGCATTTTTATGTGTCTGTACGCATTATTATTCGACGAAGAGAAATTATTCGTATTGTTATGTAAATGTGATTTTATAAAGCGTTGAAAATATTCTATTCCGCCTTCATGTTTGGTTTCACGGTCTTTTTGTATTGAAGCACTTTGCACCCAAATTTTCACCTCGACATTTTTAATGTCAAGTTCCAATAATATTAGAGAAAGAGAAAGTCGAATACAAAAAAAACTAAAATTTTTGCGTACTTTCATCAAAATGTATCCATCGACAATTTATGAAGATATTATTTAGTGTCGGAGAGCAAGTGTGGTGATTTTTCTCAGATAATAATCACTACCCACATTCTATTTATACACTTTCTATCACAGAATTCCAACATGATATTCCGCATTGCGAGAAAAATATTACAATTGAATGAAATAATGCCTTTAGCTAGACTAAAAATTATTTGGTTTTGAAATTAATGAATTTTAATCGATACACGTGTTATTTAAACGTTCTTTATTTTTCATTTTTTATTAAATAAACATTGTCACTATTTCTGCTTGTTCTTGTGGCGTATATTTATCTATCTATTATAAAATTGGGGTCTATACAACACAATGCTTAAAGCGAAATTGATCTAAACGTCACAAAACCAAGATGGCATGTAATAAATATGGTAGCGGGACTTTTGCCCCACCAGTTTCATTAATTATTTAGGATTACACTAGAAATGCAATAAATTTATTTTAAAATTTCCTTAACAAAATAACAGTACGAAACTTATTTTCTGTATTGGACACTGCATTGGTTACGATTTTGTCATATTGCTTTATTTTTAGTAAATTTAATTTTCGAATATTACCAGAACAATATAATATCAATAAAATAAAATTGCTTACATTTGACTCGTTTATATAAAATAATTGTACTGTAAATGTAAGAAACTACAATATTTACATATTTATTTATACATTATAAAATTGGAGCGTCTACACAACACAATTCTTAAAGCGAAATCCATCTAAACGTCACATAACCAAGATGGGGTGTAATAAAAATTGTAGCGGGAATTTAGCCTCACCCGTTAGATTGATAAAATATTATTATTTAGGACTATTAGGTATAGTAAATTTATTTTTAAAGTCCCAAACAAAAATAACAGCACGATGCATTTTGCACGAAAGTCATTTTCTGTATTGGACACCGATTTTGATATACTGATTTATTATATAGTAAATTAAATTTTCGAATATATAATATTAATCAAATAAAATAGTTTAAATTTGACTCGTTTATATAAAACTAGGGTAATTTTAATTGAAATTTTCAATTTGTTAATGTTTTTTTATGTTCTGCCTGGTTTTTTAATAGGACGTTTATCTTTGAGTTTTGATTTCATTTTTGCTTTAAAGTGTTTTTTTATCGATTAGAAGAAATTTAAAAAGAAATTTAAAAAGTAAAAAGTAGTAGTAAAATTTAGTAAGTTTGTTTTTTCATTCGAAAGAAGTTTGAATTTTTTTATTAAAATTAT